>JAAOAS010000051.1:0-96984 GCA_013396035.1 Fusarium pseudocircinatum | reverse complement strand
ACTTAAAAGTCTATCATTAAGCACGATGTCAAATGAAAGCCTAACTTACTTATTTCGCTATTAAGTTTCCTCAAAGACGACATGACTTTCTTTCATTTGACTATAAGTACTCGCCATGATCCCAATCAGTCTGCCACATTTCTGCGACCGCAAAACACTTACTACCAGTTTGATCAACGACGATCACAACCAACAACAATGAACACGGCCTCTCCCTTAGAAAGGCTCCCAGGTGAGTTGATGATTCATCTCATGTCTTCTTTTTACTCGCCGATAGATCTTCGATCCTTCATCTCATCGTCTCCGATCTTTCTGCGATGGTTTCGTACCTACCGCCGTTCTGTTCTAAAGCCCATAATCGAGCTTTTGAAGGCAGTATATCATGACGACGTATCATTCATTTATGACGCAACTCAGGGGGTTCAGGCACGGCTGCAAGCCCATCGGTTTCCTTATTTGGATCCGTATAGGATTGAGACAATAATGAATCGGATGTCCAAGTCTCTGAGCGAGAAAGAATGGAGTGGCAGTCTCCCATTTCTCTGTGAGCTGATCAAGCAGCGGCAAGATGCTGATGCTCTTATATCGGAATACGCTGTAGAGGCGTGGAATAAACTACTCGGCGAGGCCAGAGTCAGAACCCAATGCGACCCTTCCTTTACTTGGCTTCCAGAGTTTGATCAGCCTTTAGTCCTCTCCCAAAGCGAAATTTTTCGATTTGAGCGCGGGTTTCTTAGTTACGACGATGAGCGACACGATATATACCATAATTTTATATGCCTAGACGGTACCGTGCGGCCAGAAATGTCAAGACCTGCGTGGGACCATCGTCCTTCAGACCTCGAGGGGTATAACGAAACACGATGGCACATCCGCTCGTTTATATCTGTTTTCCAGTTCGTTTTTGGCAAATATCGCGAGCTCGTGCATCGCGTCGATAGGGAGCTTCGTGGAGGAGAGGCCCTCGATGGTGGCATATCTCGTGGGGAAGACACTCGAGTTTGCCAGTTCCTTGAGGGACAATGTATCAAGAGCACAGGTGCGTCATCTTCCTCTCTATACAAGGTTATGGCCTTCTACGGAATCTACGGCGCATTGATCAAGCCCATGTTAGGCACTTTATCCTGACTACGTTCCTTTGGGTCGTTTTGCGCGATGCGACGGGGTATTTGCCATTGGAATACACATTTATGCGCGACATCGATCAATATGGCTTGTTGATCGAGACACCTCTCAGGCCGATACACGAGCCCTGGACCCGAGCAAGATACTTCTGGGATCGAGAGCGGATGGTGAAGATATATGGGGATCAGCGGTAAGTGTAATAATTCTTGGGGTGTTGATATTTAATAGTGGATGAGCATGTCTGAAATGGATATCTGCTTTCAAGTCCTTGGAGTCGCCTCATGGGGCGAGAGAACTTCGAACTCGTAATCAAGGCACCAAATAAAGGTTAGTCTGAAGGCTCATTGATCAATGTATACTGAGTTCAAACTTGCATCAATTTTATGTCAATTTTACCTCAAGTCTCCTCGTCACTTGGGATAAACGTGAAAGACTGAGGCGGAACAGAGACTACAGCCACTTCCCATAAAGCCCTTCCAGGAACATCATGGACAATGTTGATCCACGGAAACGGCTTCACTCTAGCCTTTGCTTCCTCCCATTTCCTAATCCCCAATAGCTCTGAAGCCTTGCAAATTTCACCCAGGACAAGCGTGTCGCAGTTACCATTCGTCAAAGAAAGCCCATACACCAACACTACCCAGAACCACAAAAGCCGATACTCTTCTCCCCTCTCCAGTAGTACACGACTCTTGACATGCCCCTTCAGCAGCTTGTGTAAGAGCTTACAGTGTACACTCTTGAGATGGCTCGCGGACCATGTGACGGTAACCAAGAACGCCAGCAAGGCCAGCTGCCACACATCATCCATCAGATCTTGTGTTCTCGTACCACCCAGTGGCGCAAAGTCTACCAGTCTCTGCCACATCGAGATAAGCACATCCTGATACTGCAGACCCGACATCTTTGCCTTTCCGGGTCTTCGGCACAGCGCCAGCAGCTCACGTGTGACTTGCCGTAACAATTCATTCATCTGATTCAATGGGTATCGTAGATCTCGTGCGGATATCGGCCCTGCCGCTGCTGCTGTGAGTCCCGCGTTACCGAAGCGTGTGCTTGTGCCCTGAGCGACGGCGAGTTCGATGTCTGTTCGGCAGATCTTGTGGAGGAGTGGGCGGTTGCACTCGCGTATGTCAGAGATGCCGCCGGGCCGGAATGTGAGGAGGTTATCAAGGCCTTGAAGGTGCATAGTGCTCGCAGTAAGGTTTTGAGTTATGTTTGAGTGGATCGCCAGGGATATTATAATTGCAATGTTGGAGTCTTCTTGAGCGGCGGATGGTTGGCTGAGGCGTGGGTTCATGAGACGAAGCGCTTGAGAGAAGTGACGAGTTGCTTCGATACTTTCTACACTAGGAGTTGGGATGTTCCGTAGGACGTTGAGATACGTCGCTGCCATAGCGAGAAGACAGTGCAGGCCTGTAGCTGCGGTCAGTGGTAAACACGCGCAGTGGGAGAAATAGAGCATTACAGGCTTGGTCTGCTACCATATATTTGAACCATGGTGAGCCAATCTCATCGGTAGGTCTGCAGAAGGCGTATGGGTATATGATGTTGCAGATCGCAGTGTGGACTGGAGGCGGTTAGTGAGCTGTTGGAGAGTTGAGACAAGATGAACTGACATTCGTAGATATAGTATCGCATCGACGGAGTGAATTGAACTGGGAATGAGAAGTACGTATACTCTTTTCCCGAGTATGGATTGTTGATAGAGTATGTAGTGTCTGTGTCTGTATCTGCGATTTCTGGGAACAACAAGGCATTGCCATCATTGTCGACAGCACCATCGAGACTCTTCCTTCTCTCCTCTACATTAACACCCCTCTTCACTAGGCCTGGGCTCTTGCGCAAGTCATTCAATTGAGGTGCAGCATGCCTCTTCCCACGGCCTTGTATTATGCGGCCAAGATTCTTGCCCTTCATGACATGACTTCGTATCGCCTTGCGGGCACCAGGCTTCTGGGTTGAATCATTGTCGATGAACTGGAACTTCATCGTCACGTGAGAACACTACTGTTGAGCGTATATAGGATTCGTTCCAATCCCTTAGGGTGAATGTGATGAGAAGTTGTGAAAGCATTGGATATGGAGGTGAGATTACGTCGTGGCGGGTAAACTCCGTAAACCCCGAGAGGAGCCACGACGATGCTGGTCAATGTCCATCCCGATTATGCTGAGGCCTCACATCCTGCGTAAGTAACAGGGACGAAGGTATTACACAAGAGTTTTTCTTTATTTTTTCTGGTACATCAGGTCTGAGCATAACATAAACCATTCCATTCGCACAGACCTTCCTTTGTCTACCAAAAGCTTCTGCGGCGCTGGAAAGCTAGCATTCCAAGTCTGCTTGTTTACTTGCGCTTGGAAAGGGGCTCGCCATCCCTGATCTTGCGCTCGCCGTACTTGGCGATGCGGATGGCATTAACGTTGATGAAGCCAGTTGTGTCCTCGACACTCCAGTCCATGTCAAGAGTGTCCTGCATTCTTATGTTAGTTCTGATCAGAAATGGTCTTCATCAGGTACTTACCATGCTGCTCTCTTCCTCACTGTAGAGGTTGGATGTCTCGCTGGAGCGGCCAACGATGATGACGTTGCCCTTGTAAGCCAGAGCCTCGACCTTGCCGTCAACCTGCTTCTGGCTGAAAGCGATCGCATTCTGAACAAACTCGCGCTCAGGTGTGAAGTACATTCCCTGAAAAGATGTCAATAATGCCCAGTCCTACGGGGTTGGGATTAGAAAGGGTTACGCACGTTGTAGATGCATTGCGCCCAGTCATCTGAGAGACGGTCGCGAATGATGCGGACCTTGCTGTCCATCACGAGACCCTGAGAAATCGTCAGTTAACCAGAGTCCTGGATTATTAGATATGAGTGTTTGGATTGGCTCATGCTCAGGTGACTCTTGACTCCCCTCGATTGGCATTGCATTGCAATGGGCACAACCCCAGAGACGACTCTGGAATCGCATCAAGGGATATCAAACACCGCAGCATGGACCAACCCAGTTCTCAAAGATTTGACAACTTACCTCAAGGTTCTGGTGGAGCTTGCGCAGGATAGTGAGACCGGGGGTATCTGAATAGAATGTTAGAAAATCCGCCAAAGTGCATGGGTGAGAGCGGAACAGGTGTCGCCTGTGACGGGGCCATGATCCGTGTCTCGCTAGCAGAACAGCGAACAATGCACCCCCAAAAACAACAAATGATGAGAAAAGCAAGTAAATAGACGCGACTGACCGTAGCAACCACGAGATTTTAATCCTGAAATGGAAGATTAGCAATCACATCATTGTGTGAAAGTTCCCTAAGAAGTGACTTACCGATGAACCTCGACTCGACGATGTCCTCACGTCCAATACCTGGTCCTACGTCAGTACTCGCTCAAGCCCTTCGATTTGTAGTCCTACCGTTGGCACGGCCCAACTCGTTGGCCTCCTTGAAGATCTCCAGGGAGCCAGTAACGGTCTTGCCATCAACCTCAAGCTTGACGGGAACACCCTCAGCAAAGTGGACGGTGAAGCGAGTAGGCTTGTCGGGAGCGTCCAGGGGATCTTGGGAGATACATTAGCGCAAAAGAACTAGAAGTCTGTAGGTTGGATCGTCTTACCAACTGTGCGCTTCCACATATCCTTCGGGGGCTCCTTGTCTGTTTGTTCGAGAATCTAGCAAGTTAAGGGTCAATAGGGCGTAGAGAGAGACGCTCCAGTAGGAGGACTTACACCGGCCTCATATGAGCAATGCTATCGGATTCATAGTCAGTATTATGAAGTGGCAATGGGACCTATCGTACATACAATGATGTTGTCGTCCATAGACCAGGGGGCCTTGGGAGTGGAGCTGACGGGGATCTTCTGCTCCTCAGCGAACTTGAGAAGATCGGCACGTCCCCTGTGGAATAATTAGCTTGAACATGCAGTGGTGAAAGTAGAAGCAGGCTTACTGGAATCGGTTGAAGAAGGCAGGGATGCGCCATGGGGCCAGGACCTTCATCTTGGGGTCACAGGCCTTCCATGCCAGCTCGAAGCGAACTTGGCTAGAAGAACCAAGTTAGTACAGTGTAAGAGCGACAAAGCGCGACAACATATGCTTACTCATTGCCTTTTCCGGTGCCTAGAGGTAGAGTTACGTGTTAGCGACTGGATCGAACAGTAAGGAGACCAGTTGCATCACGGCGACTTACATCCATGGCTGAGGATGGTGCAGTTGTTGTCCTTTGCAACTTGCACCATGGCCCTGGCCAACACGGGTCGGGCCAGACTTGTGCCGAGAAGGTCTTTAGGGCATTAGTGATGTCATCAAGGAGCGTCCGAGGTGAACCTTCTTACATTGTCCTTCATAGATAGCGTTACCTGGTGGATTCCGTTAGTAAACCCGCTGTACTACCACAAACAGTCCGTGAACACTTACACTGGATGGCGGGCCACACCAAGTCGTCAATCAGCTCCTGCTGGACGTTCTCGATGATCATCTTCTCAGCACCGAGCTTGAGAGCCTTGGCCTTGACGGCATCGAAGTCTTCCTCCTGACCGCAGTCTCCAAGGAAACAAACGACCTCATAGCCTTGAAGGACGAGCCACCTAAGAGTCATTGGTCAGCTCTTGTTCAATAATTCCACATCTTCGATGACTGTCGTCTGCAGGTCAGGCTCGAAGACTTCACAGCGTCGATGTCTTCTCCCTGCCGCGATTCATCAGGAAGCAAAACATGGGGGCGCCGTACTTGAGAATAGTGGAAGTATCCAGGCCTGTCAATTAGTCAGAATATCTCATCTAGATATCGCTTCTGGAGCTCTCAACTCACCGCCAGAGTAGGCACTGGACAAGGGTCAGTTAGTTATCTTGTTCGAACCAATTGAGTTGAGTGGGCAATTGACTTACAGGCAAACACGTTCGGGAGCCATGGTGAATGTTGTACGAAGTTTCTTGGGCAACACAAGAAGTGACTGATAGATCTATCTCGACAAAATGTTGGTTATCGCGTGAGAGTCGTCGAAGTTTTTTGGCTGCAGCTCCGAAGACGGCCAAAGCGAATCACCCCGCGTCACTTGGTGGGGCAATGCCCTCTTCTGTTGGGTCACAAATTGATCCGCACGAAATGAGGTTGACAGAAACGAGGGGCTCCAATAGGGCGGGGTATTGACCCATATATTTCTGTCAACAGCTCCTATCGGTGCCCAAATCTTGACTGCTTATCTCTTATCTTCGGCCAGTGGATTGCACGTGATCTATTCTGACTCTCCGCTTGAAGCATTACTCCAAGCTGGGAGATAAGGACCCTACGGACGGTATCAAGCTGGCCAAGGCAGGAGCCTCACCTGCTAACAAGTGGGATCGTGACTGGCATATCACGTGTCTATGTGGCTTCAGGGTAGGCAGAAGTATTACAGGTGGACGAAACAGCTACTCCCAGGCGATGGCATTGGGCATTTACCCAGGCTACCAGGGATCAAGGCAGAGACCAGCAGTGTCTTCCACTCTCAAGAGGCAGATCCAACACAACTCAACTTCTCAAACCTTCGCTCCAGTTCATCTGTCTATCGCGAACGGTGATGTAAATGGCTTGAAGCATCTCTCCAGGGAGATCATGTCACGGAAACCGCCCATCACCTTCTGGGGCTGCACCGGCGCAATTGTGACCACCTACTAGCGATCTCTAGGTATCCATCAAGGTTCGGGGTGAGATGTCGTCGACTCGCATCCGGAAGCAAGCGGGGGTCTCCTACGCCGATGGGGCGACGTCTCATCTTCAAGTTTGCAATGTCAAGAATGGCAAGGCTCCAATAGCCACGGACGATAAGTCGCAATCCTCAGCAAATATCAGGAAGAAAGCTTTAACCAAGACTGTCCTTGAAATCTCAACCAAATGCAGTGCACCAGCTATTATCCGTTATCTCGGTCGAGCACGATATCGATGAGACGCTCGTTCGTCAAGCTGATGATGGTGATCTCGAAACTGGTAACGGTAGCAATGTCGATGATAGCGATACTCGTAAGGCACGAATTGTCCGGGGTGGCTTGGAGACTTGTATTCGTAACCTTGGATAAAGTGCCAAGTTTCAGCCATCAAAAAGAGCAATAGAATCCCAGCAAAAAACATTTCGAAAGCCATCAAGGACAAAGAGGAACCTAGTCAAAGAAATCGAGGCAGGTTGAGTAGTTATATGAGTTTCAGTGATTCCTTCAGCCCGTAGTCTCAACAACATCCTCGGTCCCAGATCTCCGGTCACCCGAGAAGCAACAGAACACTTAGCCGCAACGATATAAAAGCAACCGCTCTTCCTTTTAAAAATTCCAATATTACACTTGGAACTTATTGAGACTTTTAACAGCGCCTTCTTTAGAACCTCGTATCAAATGGTCCCGGTGTTGAGTAAATTTCATCGCTAGATGATCGAAGGTGGCAAATACTCGATGCAAACCCTTGTGACTTCTTTTCTGTCCGAATCACTCGTATGAGTACCCGATACATGATTAGACATATGAGAGCATCGACCGATGTCCCAGGAGCTTATAGACAATCATTACTATGGCTTACCTCGAGGTTTCAGCTTGTCATATTCTCTTGATTCTCCTACTTTACGTGAGGCAAGGCCAGCCGAAGTAAATCAAAGAAGTCTTGCCATTTTGTGTCCAAATCTGGATTCAAGCATCCAAACTGAATGTTCAGTCGCAATTCTGCTCCCGTAATGTTGTTTGCCAGTTGTTGGTGGCCATCTGTAAGCACCCTTCAGCGCCTTACTGGAGGCGAGGCCGCCAGGATTTCAGGTCCAGACCGAGACAGATGGTGTGAAAAGCTCAGCCCTGCTACAAAACTTGTTTTGAAACAAGAAATAGAAGGCTGATTTGCCTCCATGATCCAATGAATCGACCGATTGTGGCTTCTTGTGCTGGATTCTCGGAAGAAACATCTGAGCCGAGTAGCCAGCGAGCACCTCGGCCCTTGGTTATGCAAAGTCATTGCCAGTAAAGGGTTTTTTGAAGTGATCTACGAGCTGCATCTTAACATGCAGTCCAAGCGAGCCCTAGACTTCCCCAGGTCCCCCAACAAGACATCCTGGGGTCAGGTTGATCCACTGCGCCAGCCGTGAAAGATAGCCAACCAAAACAAGATACAATCATTATTCATGCTGAACGTCGTTTCATTAATGGCTTACGCCATCGGAAGCAAACTTCCTTCACCGTAACATCTCTAGTTTGTCTTCGGAGCTTCACCGAGGAGCAGATGAGAATCATGGTGGTGTAGTGAAAACTTGAGAGCCGAACAAATCCGAGGAAGAACGATATCAAGTCTGTCATTTACGATATAGCTAGGCACTATGAAGCCATAGACTAGCAACCAGCAAAAGGACAGGTTTAGCCGCGCAGGGCTTGCACTAATACATGGCAACCATGATCCCAGCTGAAACTGGGGTAATGAGACGATAAACGTGGGGAAGTGTGAAGAGGAGGAGATTTGGGTCTGGACATTGATGCCCGAAGTGGTGTGTAACTCACAGGACTCGGTCCCGATGTGAGTCGGCAACAAGCCCGGGGATGCCGGCGCAACGAGAGGACATTGCAATCTTCACTAAGCAAATTTTGCAAGCAGACTGAGATTACTGAGTGAGGAGAAATTCTCCGTGGTATTGTTCCCGCTCCCGAATCTAGATTACTAGGCAGGCTAGGGTAGAGGCCGAGATTCCAAGTTTATTGGCTTGGCTAAGCCATACGGATAGCTCGGATTACGAGGGAAAGCCAAGAGTTGGAGTTTGCTATAGGGTATTGCGATATGGTTCGATACCTTAAACACCATCGTGAGTGTCAAACAAAGGTTGATAATAACTTGATACGAACCCAGCAGGACGGAATGGTATATTCACCTTGGTAATCTGCAGATACCACATGCCAAAAACGTGGGCATAGATAGCGCTGACGATTACGGGCGCATATGATGAACGATGCATAAGATCATCCTCGACGTTGAACCCCAACGAAACGGCGCAACAAGAACAAGCGACGTGGCTGTGATGCTGCATGAAGGATGTGCGCCATCCGGCTGTCCGAAGACGCAAACGTATCACTAACAGAACAAAGTAAAGAAGGATCGAATACATTCCGCCAAGAACTCAACGCATGAGACGAAAAGCCCATTGATAACGACGTCAAATAGCATGTGGTATGTGACGATGTGCGGAACAGCCAATGGCGAATAGTGCGGAATGATCTGACCTCACAAAGCAAAGATAGCACCAAGAAAAGTTTGAAGATGGAGGGGGGCTATGAAACGTGGTTATGCAGGCATCTCATCAGGGGAATGTTGACCAGTGATAGATTGGGCAATTGGTGGTGTGAAGCAGTGAGATGGTGCCATACGCTCTCGTCCTTTGTATCTTGGGGGCAGTTGTTACGAATTGGGGGAAGAGAGTCATGGAGAGAAAAAAGGCTGAAGAGCCAAGACTCAGGAAAAGTCAGATTTAGGCAAATGGCATGAGGAGAGGAAATGCCCCAATCCTAAAAAGGTCATGTTCTCCGGGTGGCAGTGACAGATGCTGGGGTAAAGCCTGGGAGAGCGCGTTGAGAGTGCGGAGTAGTGGAGACGGAGGACAATACCGAAGGGGTGAGATTTTAAGATGACAAGAGAGAGAGAGAGAGAGCAGATGCTGAGAGATGAGATGTAGATTCATTCTGTCAGTACTTGAGTCATCTCAGACCATGTATCCACAGAAATGGCATCATATGAGAAAGTAGTGATTACAAGACAATGACAAAACAAGGTTCTCACTCATCCGTGGATATCTACCGAGTCCACTTCACTTAGCTATCTATTCCTTAGGATAAAGAACGGCGTGGAGGATCTGTGGAGAACTGCCATCAAGCTTATCTTTTACTTTAAGCTGCCTAAGTTATGAAGAGAACCCCAGTGCCATGTGATGAGAAAAGAGATTGTGTGTCTGGTCTGCCTTGGAGGAGTCTCCGCTTCCTGTTTGCTCAACAAAAGCCAGAAGCGCGCATCCGGTATCTTAGCCGGGAGGCCCATATCATATCCCTGTAGGCACTAAGCAGGGGCCACCCTCCATCTCCTTTTGTCTGTTCCATGTTTTTGGGGAACTCAATTCGTGTACGTAACAAGAGGTGTTGTTTTCTCCAAAGTTAAGGGGGATTGAGCGGTAAGAGGAGAGGAGAGAGTGTGAGTAACTTGGAGAATGTTGCAGTCTCGTCGCTTTAGCCGAGGGTAGTGATGTTCCGGGCGTGCGGAGCTTGAGTGCACTAAGAGTCTCCAAATCGATGGAAGCATAGAATGGAAGCATCAGATCTGAGATAGCGCTACGTATCGAATAAACAGAGAAGATGAGATTCAATCTGAAGCTGTCAAAATGCAACCCCGTTCTTTCCCGTACGAGCAGGCTTCCCCAGAATCTTCATCTTGCTTTTCCCCGGAATCTCTTCTTCAATCTCCATATTGCCCCCGGATTTTCTCTGTCAGATGGAGCCCAGCTCGGGAGTCGACCGGTCGATGGAGACGCCAAAGTGAGCTGTTGGGTGCTGCCAGTGAGACAAGAGACAGCGGCGGAGGGCCCTGAAAACAGACGAGAGTGGCCCACTGGAGGCCCAGCGCGGTAATCAGCCCGGATCCTGTGAGCAGCCTAAAACAGTCGAGTTTTGGGTGGGTAATTCCCCCGCAAAATTGGTCCGGCACTAGATTACAGCCCCCAGCGCATCTGGGGTCGGGCATTCATTCGCACCAACCAACAGGGCCAGAAAAGGCCACTAAATAACATTAACATTAACATTAACCTGTAACTTATGCTTCTTCCCACACGGAATTTCCCCTCTCGTATCAGCGCTATCTCTCTCTCACACACACACTTCCATCTCTTCCCCTCACCGATCTCACGCCGCGCGTATTTGCCATGTGGTGGCGTCCCAAGCGCATTTCACCTTTTGTCCCAGTCTCTTCCTCCTTCAAGACAAGATCATCCCTACAGACTCACACTAGGTCCAAAAGAGTGAGCTTCCATTGATCCGATATGAGCTACGGCTGTCAAGATAGCCGAAGCCGTTGAAGCAAGCCCCCCGAGGGAAGCAGAGTGAAGCAATGTAGATGAGGCTCTTTTCTTCTCGAAGCCACGAGATCTGGTGAATCTGCTGGGCGTTTTCTAGGCACTTGACTTGGCAGATACGTGATGAAACATCGTGCCTGACAAGATGAATGTACTACGCTGTAATGGTATGCTGATTTACTACTACGTACGTACTGCGTATGTTTGCCTTATCTTGGATGTTATGATGCATACACGTGGAAATATGCAGAGTTGATGACTATGCCTCCAGTAGTGGATGCTTTGCCATGTGTCTTGATGCATCCAATACTGGCTGCAACTGCACCATCAGGGCCCGTCGGGACGGACGGCAAATTATCATCTCACACATCTCGGACACAACGACAGCCTGCTTTCTCGGGGTCCGTGGGTGACGCACGGGTACAGTACAAGGTGTCAGTGTCAGTGTCAGTGTTAGTGGTAGGTAGATTGTCATTCCAGTGAATGACATGCGGTAGGGCTATCATGGTACAATGTTGTTAATGGAGATCGCCCACGAGACACAAGCAGTCTAGACAGGGTTGTTCATCAGATCACCAAACAAGAGATGGCGATGTTCTGTATCGGCATTGGCATATTCAAGTCCGACTGAGCAATACGCCATACCGTCGCATGCTCCCGAAATCAAAATGGGAGCGGGGATTTGTCCCATTGCATTCTGTGTTGGGCGGCGCAGTTCCCTCCCTGCAAGAGTCGGGGTTGCAATATCTCTCCAGTACCGACTTGGCATACATGAGAAATCTGTGTCAAGCTTTTTTGTCACGCTTGGCTGATGGGCTTGGAAAATCTCTTGGGAACCATCACATCACACAAGATCGGCAGAGACCATATCTCTTGTTCACTTGGCGCTCATCGTACAATGAAACAATTCTGTGTTCACCCAACCAACCGGTCCATCCTTGTAAGCAAAAGAGGTCACCCCGAGTACTCTCAGTCGAGACTCTGTCTGTCCTCATTGACTTCTCCTCTTCCCTTCCCTGGTCAGCAGGGCCTAGACAAAGTGTGGGCGTTCTTCCTTGGCATTACAGTACAGTAGCTGCATGCATGTTTCTTTGGGGGTCCGGCGATTGGTCTCCGAGCGGGGGAAAAGACAGACAGACAGAGAACATGGGGTAAAATACGTACAGTTCAGTACCAGTGTAAGCCAAGATAACATGGGGTAACTAAAAAAACAAAGGTGTGAGTGGAGTTTTCTCCCTTAAGTTTAGGTGTTGGTCGACCCCCTGTAAAGATTGGAGTTGGAGGTGTTGGCCAGTCGCATCTGGGCCTTTTCAGATTGGGCAGCACACTCTATCTCTCTCTTGCACACCTTGTAGGCCACTCTAAAATAACCCTTGCTTAGTTGCCGTTCGTGCGGAAAGTGGATTTTATACGACGGAGGCTTTTTCGAAAACGGGACTGGGCTTGCTTGCTTACAAGGGCCTATACCTTGCTTGACAGTCGCAGTGGCAGTTTCGTTGTATACACCCCGAGTATTGATCTGGGGTATCATGGACTGCCACTGTCTCTTCTCTTCTGCTCCTCTCTTATTCAGTCTGGTATAAAGAGTGGGCTCTTCCCCAGACTATTTCCCCAGTTCTCGTTCTTGTTCTTCAGATCAGAAGCATCCTCTCTCATCTCCTTCCCTGAGGACAGACAAACAACTCTCACTTGATCCCTATTCTCTTTCCATCATCCCAAGTCAAGAGAAGTCACAATGCTTCACCAACACGACAACAAGGTGACCTCTGGTCAGGTTGACAGCTCATCAACCGAAAAGGTCGACTATGAGAAGGCCGTCTCCTTCCACGAGGATGCCTCCCAG
This sequence comes from Fusarium pseudocircinatum, assembly GCA_013396035.1. Taxonomy (NCBI): domain Eukaryota; kingdom Fungi; phylum Ascomycota; class Sordariomycetes; order Hypocreales; family Nectriaceae; genus Fusarium; species Fusarium pseudocircinatum. The sequence goes on along the minus strand of JAAOAS010000051.1, from coordinate 83,980 downwards.
GAGGTCTTCGATGAGCCTGCCACCAAGCGACTCCTCCGCAAGATGGACATCAAGCTTCTTCCCTTCCTGGCTCTTCTCTACCTCCTCTCTTTCCTCGATCGTACCAACATCGGTAATGCTAAGCTCGCTGGTCTCGAAGACGCCCTGGGCATGACCGGCAAGTGGGATTACAACGTGAGTACAACCTTGACTTTTACCAATCTGCTGGGAATATGCAAGGTACTAACATACTTAGATCGCTGTCGCTGTCTTCTTCCCCTTCTACGTCGCAGCCGAGATCCCCTCCAACATGGCCATGAAGCGCTTCCGTCCATCCATCTGGATTCCCAGCATCATGATCGCCTGGGCCATCGTCACAACTCTCATGGGTATCACCAAGAACTTTGGTGGTTTCCTCGCCACTCGCATGGCTCTCGGTCTCGCTGAGGGTGGTCTCTTCCCCGGTATCACTTACTACATCACTCTCTGGTATAAGCGACACGAGTGCGGTCTCCGCATGGCTATTTTCTTCTCTGCTGCTACCGCTGCTGGTGCTTTCGGTGGCCTCTTTGCTCGTGGTGTCATGGAGATGAAAGGTCTTGGTGGTCTTGACGGCTGGGCTTGGATCTTCATCATTGAGGGTCTCATCACTTTCGTCTTCGCTATCATGGCTTTCTTTGTCATGCACGACTACCCCGATACTGCCAAGTTCCTCAACGACTCTGAGCGCAAGGAGGTTATCCGACGTCTCGAGGAGGATCGATCTGTTCTCTCTGATGCCTTCAACATGAAGTTCGCCAAGGATGCTCTCAAGGACTGGAAGATCTGGGTTCACATGATGATCACCATCGGAATCTACACTCCTCTCTACTCCATCTCCATCTTCCTTCCCACCATCGTCAAGAGTCTCGGCTACACCAACGAGATGGCTCAGCTCATGTCTGTTCCTCCCTACGTCGTCGCCTGTCTCTTCACTATCGGTGGTGGCTTCGCTGCTGATAGACACGGCCAGCGTGGTATCTACATGATCTTCTTCTGTGTTGTCGCGTAAGTATTTCTCCAACCTGCCAAGATTCTAGAACGGGAGATCTTCCCGACTTGGCACATTTACAACCAACTCATTTGCTAACATTTCTCTCAGTATCATTGGTTTCATCATCCTTGCTACTGTCGAATCCCACGGTGCCAAGTACTTCGCCGCTTTCCTCATCACCTGCGGTATCTACCCCAACGTTCCCCAAGGTGTCGCCTGGAACGGCAACAACATTGGTGGTTCTCTCAAGCGTGGTGTTGGTATTGCCATGCACGTCGGCTTCGTAAGTTTTATCCCAATGTCTCAGACATACCCAGCCACAGTTTCACTAACATGCCATTAACAGGGTAACCTTGGTGGTGCCGTCTCTGGCTTCGTCTACCGCAAGGATGATGCTCCTAACTACCGCTCCGGTCACTGGACTCTGGTCGCCACTACTACCATGAGCTGCATTCTCAGCATCTTCATGACCATTTACCTCCGACGCGAGAACGCCCGCCGTGACCAGACTCACAAGGCCCCTCATGAGTACACCCGCGCTGAGAAGGAGATGGAGCAGGACTCCGGCGACAACGCCACCTTCTTCCGATACACCGTCTAAGCGGTGGATATTGGACGCGATGTTTTGCAGAACATCTTACAGGGCATTGCGTGGGTTTGTATATGAGCGTTTGGTCTAGCGAAAAGGAATATTACGATTGGACGGAGTAAAAAGGAAACACTTTTGCATGGATATAAGACCTATACATTTTGACGCTTGCATAATGAAATGAACCTCTAATGATATGAGGTATTCCACACACAACTACTGTCTCTATCGCTCTCACCTGTGATCATTTGGCATTCTCAGTCACCATTCACCTGTCAGGTGAAATAGTCAATAAGCCAACAACCAACATCCCTGACCACCAACAGAATAAAAGACCTATCGGAAGCCAGAACACATGCTGCAGTGAGGATGCACAGGGCTCAAAACACGGCTGACAGTGGAGGATCTCACCGACCGAAATAGTCAATAGACGCAGGGAAATCTACCGCAGGGGACCTTTTGCTCAGTCTAGGCCTGCACGGGCAGCAGGGATATTCACAGATGAAGATCTACCAACCCCAGTCTCAGGAATGATGCCGTCTTATCCGTAAGGTAAATGTGAAGTAAGATTTTGGATAATCATGCAAGACACGTCGCAGGTTCTGGTCCTAACTTGATCAGTTGTACGCGTATTTTCATGTGAATTGTTCTCATTCCTTTTGATGATCGACCGGCTTATCTCCACATATCATAAGCTTAACTTGAACGATAAAACAACTCTACCGAGGCATGACAGAGTCCTTTTTATTCGTATTTCATGTGTTTTTTCATCTTTTCAGCTCACGCAGTTATCCGTAGGGTCGTATTGCGCTAGCATCTCACTGCATGAGGCTGTTTTTGTAACACAGGTTGTTTTTATCCAGGCTGTCGGAGGATCATTCCGATGTCGATCATTTAAGTATGGCGTTTGTCTTTTTTAGACAAAATTATCGTAGTGGCTGATTTTGTTGTATCCGGGTAATTTGCCTTTGTAACACAAGGGTTTCTAATCTTAACTGTGTCCTTTTCTTCAGGACGAACCGCCAACAGGCTTCAGATCCTTTATCCTCAAGTATTTCCAGGTGAGGATAAACTCCCGAGAGTTTAAATATGCGCCTGGCGCTAACAGATTATAACTGCATTTAACCGGAGAGTTTAAGTTAGTAACGCCGATAACGACGGAATGTGGGATTTCCATAAGCGACGTCTCCAATTCTGGGTGACTGCCCCCAAATCACACCTTGAATCTCCAATTTGTGGCGGTGATATCGGCGCCGTGTTCCACCTTTCCCGGTGTAAAGATATTCGTGGAGAGGTAATGAATGGATGCAGTGTTGATAGACACAACACGGCAATTATTTTACAGCCGCGACTTGCGATCGAAGCTTGTGCACAGTCACTTGCGCTCAGGCAAAGCTTGAGATCTGCAAATGATCTCCAGGTCCACGGCATGGGTATCGCATGGCACTGAGTCACGAAGCGAAATCGAGAGGGCATGCAGAGAGATTAAACAGCAGGGTATCAAAAAATACCTAGTCTAAAGACCCACCAAAGCTACACTAAAGCTACCTGAACCTTTTTGTCACTTAGGATAAAGGCGTCGAGAATTCTTACGTGCGTGAGACAACATGGGCAAAATTACAGTATGTATTATGGCTAAACTGACTAATTATGTCGCACGAATGCGCTAGAATGAATTAAATCCCTAGGCTCAGTTGGTGCAAGCAGCAGCGCCCTTGCTCGTCTTGGTAGCCCAGTTCGTCTTTGTCGACTTGACCACAGAAGTGGTAACCTTGGACACGGTGCTTCGCTGCGTGGCCGTGCTAGAAGGCTGCAGGGTAGTCTTGACCGTAGCCCAGCTTGTGACAGTCTTCTGGTCTAGGGTGACAGTGGAAGTCTTCTTGACGGTGTTGGTCGAAGTAACCTTGACAGTTCCTGCGGCCAGAGTCTGAGTGAGAGTCTTGTAGACTGTGACTGTGTTTGCGGGAAGAGTGGTGGTCTTCTTCTCGGTCACGACAGTTGTAGCGTCAACGACAACTGTAGTGGTAGCGGCCTTGAGAGTAGTAGTCTTGCCTGACTCCTTGGTGATGACCTCTGTGGTTGTAGAAGTAGATCCTGGAATAGTAACAGTGGCGAAACGCGTGGCGACAGATGTAGACACCTCCACAACAGTCACGGGCTTCAAGGTGCTTGTCTTTCCAATCGTCTTGGTGGTGATCAACTCCGTTGTAGTTGTGCTACCAGGAACAGTGGAGGTAGAGGTCTTGAGGTTAGTGGTGTAGGTTGAGACCACGGTGACAGTGACTGTTCGGAGAGCCTCGGCACGAGCCTCGAGATTGATGGAGCCAAGGTCCAGATCGCGGCGGGTCAGACCAGAGGAAAGATCGAACGAAGGGTTACCAAAGACAATAGCAGCTCGGGGCTTGAGAACCGCAGCGGCGCCGAAATCACGCTTGTTCTGAGTTGGAATACACTTGAGTGTTGTGGTCTTGGAGACAGTCTTGACTGAAGTCGTCACGACAGTAGACACAACGGTGGTAGCCTTCAGGGACGTGGTAGTAGTACCGCCAGTGCCAATAGTGGTAGTGGTAGTGCTCTTGACAGTGATAGCCTTGGGGCTTGAAGTCCTGGTAGCAAAAACAGTTGTAAAGTCGGTCTCTTCCTGAGTCACTGACTTGGGAGTAACTGTGACAGCAGTAGTAGATACAGTTGTCGTAACAGCCTTGGCAGAAGTTGTGATCCAAGAAGTGACAGTCGCAGCAACCACGTTGGTAGAAGTCTTGGTAACGTCAGCAGGAGTGACAGTCTTGCCAACATCCACAACGTCAGTCGACTTGACAGTAATCACGCTATCACCTTGAGTGATCTGCTGAGTCTGAGTGGTTGTGCTCTTCTCAGTGTTGGTCTTGGTCGTAGGATCTGGTGTAATAGTGGTTCCAACATCGAGAGTAGAAGTAGACTTCTCTGTAACTATCACATCGGCTCCGGTGGTGGTGACCAAGGCTGTCTGAGACGTCGTCACAGTTTGTGTGGTGTACACAGTCGTGGAGCTGAAAGTCTGAGTAGCAACAATACCCGCATCGAAAGGGGTCGTGTCAACGAGGGTCATGTTGATCCAGGTCGTAGAAGTGAAGAAAGTGCCCAACTCAAACTGTGCAACGTCCTCACTAGAGAGCTGCTTGGCGAAAGAAGCACGCTGGCTAGTAGAAGATCCAGGACCAGTGTTATCGAACTCGCCAAAGATGACATTAGCTGTTCGGGGATCAGCCTTGGTCCAGGCTTGCCAGCCTGCAGCAGCGATACAAGAACCCAGCTCAGACTCGATGTAGGCAACGCGAGCATATTGATCCCAAGGTCGACCAAGATAGATGCTGGAGTAAGAAGCGCCACCAGCAGGAGAGACTGTGCACTGGTCAAAAACGAACCCTGACGGCCCGGTATTGCTGCCCTTCTTGTTCGCTGTCAAGGCGATGCCGTCTCTGTTGGGAGCAATGGTAGACTTGAGGAAGTATCCGGCTCCAGATCCCCAAATCATATCGATGTTTCCTGTGAATAAAGAGTTGTATGCGAAAAGATTGCCGTTGATGAGCAGAGCATCCTGGTTACCATAGACCTGGCAGCCATAGAGCGAGGCGAACTTGCTGCTCTTGACTGCGAAACCAAGACTGGCGTAGCTGTATGTCCGTTAGTGGATGTGGAGTTCTTATGAGTGATTGAGACTTACTTGGCGGTAGTGCCGAAGGTGTTTGCAAAGTTGATGTTGACAGCCTGGAAGTAGTTACCAGTGGCGTAAAAGGTAGCCGAGTCAGAGTTGGATGCTTCAGCCTGTGTGTCAATGCCCTTGTCGTATGTGATAGTGACCTGGTTCTTGGAGTTATCTTCAGGAGACTCGGAGTAACCAATGAAGAACGTTGTTCCAGGTCGGCTGAGGACAATCTGCTCCCTGTATGTGCCGGGATAGATAAAGACGGTGGGTGTGACCTTGGTAGAAAGGGGTAGAGCATCAATGGCAGCCTGGATGGTATCATAGGTCGTGACTCCATCGATAGGGTCCTTGGAGACGATGTAGGCACCGGCAGGGGGAGTCTTTCCGCTGTAGGGAGCAGTAGGAACAGGGGTGGGTGTGACAGTGCTGGGCTGAGGCGTTGTAATGGCGTCCCAGTAGGTCATGTCAATCCAGTCGGTGCTGTCCATAACAGACTCGAGAGAGTAAGTATCCGATGTCAGAAGTGTGGCAAAGCCAAAGGCCTCTCGAGCCGCTGTGTTCTTCTCCCAGCTTCCGGGACCATCGTTGTTGTACTCAGCAAAAGTGATATGATCAGTGCGAGGATCGGTTGTAGACCAGATCTTCCAACCAGCTGGCTGAATGGTGCTGTCCAAGTAACTGTTCTTGACGACCACAAGAGCGTATGCGCTATAAGGTCGGCCAAGATAGACCTGTCCCTGAAGATCCACAGTAGCTGAAGCAGCTTCAGTGAAAAGACACTGGTCGAAGATGTAACCTCCGATCGCGCTCGCGCTGCTACGGCTCTGTGCTGTGATGGCAGACTTTGCACGCTTGGCAGCCAGTGTACAGCCCTTGAAGTAAGCTTTACTGTATCCCCAGACGAAATCAATGGCTCCTTCTATGTAAGAGCTCTCATAGTACTGGTAACCATTTGTCGCACCGTTAAGAAGAGTGTCCTGCCAGCCGATGAAGGAGCAGCCATAGAAACCGATATCGTTTCCGTAGATACTAGCAGCAAGAGTGACATAGCTGGGTGTCGCACCATCCAGGTTATCAGAATTGACGAACTTGACGTTATAAAAGGCAATCTTGGTGCTGGCTGTGGCAATAGTAGCTGTATCCGCATTGCTGCGACCGGCGGGGATGGTACCAGCAACCGAGAGACCCTTGGCTTGGGTGATGGTGACCTGGTTGGTAGCGTAGGTCTTTCCGGGGTCGCTCTCAGTGTAACCAATGATGGTGACAGGCCCTGGTCGGTTGATTGCAGGGACCTGCTCCTCATATGTTCCGGCATAGATGAAGATGGTCTGAGGTGTCGAGTCCTTGGGGAGACTCTTGAGAGCATCGGTGAGAGTGGAGTAGGAGCCTGACTTTTCCCCGCCGACGGACACAGTGACAGCTCCTTTAGGAGGAGTGGTGCCGTCAGAAGGATGGACCGGCCAAGTGTCGGTCTCAGGATCAGTGGCCGTGTCAGAGCCATCGATAGCGTAGCTAGGGACAAGGTTGTATGCCTTCATGTCAAGCCAGCTGGTACTTCCAATGAACGACCCAAGGGAGTATGCAGCAGCCTGTGACTCGGTGAGCTTTGTGGCAAAGCTGGCTCGTGAGGTAGTCCAGTTTCCGGGGCCAGTGTTGTTGAACTCTCCGAAAAGTACGTTCTGGAAAGGACATTGTTAGCAAGGCTCCTCTAAGCTCCTCTAAGCTCCTCTAAACTCTTCTAACTTACCGATGTCTGAGGATTGCTTGAAGACCAGGTCGCCCAACCCTGTGGAGAGATGTGCTTGTCGAGGAATGAATTCATATACACCACAAGGGCATATTGAGACCAAGGGCGGCCGAGTGACGTGGTGCCGAAATTAGATCCGTAACTATCAGTATATGTGACCTTGCACTTATCGAACACGAAGCCGCCTGCCCAAGAAGAGCTCTTGCGGTTGTTGGCGGTGATGTAGGCATTGGCAGTGTTGGACGCGATATAACACCCGTGAAAGAAGGCCTTACTGTAGCCCCAGACTATAAACATTGTCAGCATGAACAGTAACAGAATAACAGAAAAGAAAAGAACCTACTGAAATCCACGGATCCGGCGATATATGAGTTGGAGAAGACTTGAATGCCTTGGTTGACAAGTAGCGTATCCTGGAAGCCATCGAAAGCACATCCGTACGCAGCCATGTTTCCGAAGAAGTCAGCAGCGAGAGCAGCTGTGTCGCTAGTCTGAGGATAGGTGTTGGTGAAGTTCAGGTTGTAAAGCGATAGACCAGAAGAGGCTGAGGTGGTCTTCCAGAAGAGAACGGGAGTCTCCTCATTGCGGGATGCACCAGTCGAGTAGCCCAGCTTGAACCAGATGAGAACCTCGTTTTGGGTGAAGTCATTCTCGAAGTTCGTCTCACCACGAATGGTAACATGACCACTAGCGCGAGTGAAAGTAAGCTGCTCGTTGTATGAACCGGCCTTGACAAAGATGGTGTAGTCATCGCCGTCGTTGGGAATGGCAGCGAGAGCAGAGGCCACAGTCTTGTACTCATTTCCAGTGGGAGAGGGAGCAACGGTCAGAGTAGCGCCAACAGCGGTAGCACTTGTAGTGCTAGAGGCTGTAGTCGCAGCTGAAGAAGTTGTAGTGCTGGCATCTTTGCCGTACACGGAGTCAGGCCATCCCTGGAAAGGGGCAATGGCAGCCTTATCAATCCAAGAATCGCTACCCAAGATACTGGCAGCGCTGAAGGAAGAAGTATCGCTGGCGATTTTCGCAGCAGAGATACGAGCAGAAGAGTCCCAACCAGGGCCAGTGTTGTTACCCTCGGTGAAGCTACCGGTGAAAGTGCTGGGAGAAGCAATCTTCCAACCAGCGCCTGCGATATGCCCATCGAGGAACGAGTTGACAAAAGCGACGTTGGAGTTGGTGCTGTAATCGCGGCCAAGATATGTGCTTCCCTCAGGAACAGAGCTTGACTCGGGGACGACGGCGCAGAGGTCGCAGACGAGTCTTGAGCCGCCGTATTGGCCCTGGTACTTGTAGGCGGCGATAGATTGGCCAGTGGTAGATCCCCGAGAGACAATGACCGAGTTGTAGATATAACCAGCGCCTTGTCCCCAAATGAAATCAGTTGTTCCTGAGATCTTTGAGTGACTGAAGAAGAAGTTTCCGTAGTCTAGGTACAGAGTTCCCTGAGACGAGTCAATGTCGCAGCCATAGAACGCAACCTTTGTTCCCTTGGCGTAGACAGCGAGAGCGATGTTGTTGGTCGTAGGATCAAAAGAGTTCTCGAAGTTGATGTTGTAGAAAGAAACAAGCTTGGCTTCGTACTTGTTGGCAGCGAATGTCGCGGTACCCAACGAACCACCGCTGCTTGACAAGACAGCGTTCCTGGCAGTGATGGTGACCTTGTTGTTCTTGGGCGAAGAGCCATCGGTGGTCTCACCGCGGAAGACAGTAGCACCAACACGGACGACTGATACTTGTCCTTGGTATGTCCCAGCAAGGATGTAGATGTATTGGGTGGTGTCATCAGCAGGAAGGGCTGCGACTGCGGAAGCGACAGTGTCGTAAGAGGCGCAAGGGTTGCTCTTGGGACCGACGACGAGAGCCGTGCTGGGAACAGAAGAAGGCAGCGAGCAAGATGATGTTGTAGGTGCGGCGGAAGTAGATTCCTCTGTGGTGCTTGTTGCCGACGTGGCCTTGGACAGGGCATCAGAGGTGGTTGTCACAGGATCAGCCGCTTTTGTGACCGACTGAGAAGTGGTCTTCTTCGAATCAGAGGTAGTCGTTGTTGATTCGGAGGTCGTAGAGGAAGATTCTGAAGTCGTAGGAGCTCCCGAAGTAGTAGTCTCAACATCCTGCTTGAAGTCCTTGGCGTTGCTGGCCTGAATAGTGCTCAAAACACCCTGGTCAATCCAATCGAGGGAAGAAACCGCGACGCTGGGGTAGGCGCTCTTGAAAAGGGTGGAGATCTCGTAAGGAGAAAGGTCCTTGGGGTCTGTGGCCAGAGTCACATACTTGGAGCGATCAGCCACGTGGTTGGAATAGCTACCGTCTCCAGTAGTGCCGAACTCGATGTAACTGTTCAGTTTAGACTGTGTCTTGGTATCAACGTAGACACCGGTAGCAGCGACAAAGCTTCCAATGCTAGTGTCACGGAAAACAGCAACGGAGCCATCACCGTTGCCCGCGGCGAGGAAGACACGGGTATTGGTTGATCCACTCTTCTGGCTGATATTACAGGTATCGAAGACGACAGTCGAGTTGTAGAGCGTGCTTCCAGCGAGAGCGCCCTTGTTGTAGACAATGATACCGTTGCTGTTGGTAGCTGTGACCGTGGTTCCGTATAGGTATAGTGAAGGATAGTTGTAGAGGACCTTGTCAGCGGCCTCAATGTACGAGTTGGCGACGATGGCAGAAGCATAGGATCCAGTGATGGCAGCGATACCAGCAGCGTAGAACTGACAATTGTAGAATGCATTCTTGCTACCCCTGAGGAAGACAGCACCGCCTGAACCTCCAGCCTGAGTGTTGGAGAACTTGATGTTCTTCCACGTGATACCAGCAGCACTTGCCGTTGAGAAAGACAGTGCAGGGTTGGTGTTTGGAGGGTTGGCCTTTCCACCGTTGTCGATGACAACTTGGGGAGGAGAGGATACATCGCGCTTATTGGAGACCTCACCGACGATGGTGACGGTGGGCGTAGCCTGGATGACGACGTTTTCGGTGTAGGTGCCTGCAAGAACAGTCACGGTTGGGTAACCACTTGTCTGAGCTGCCTTGATAGCATCGTTGATGGCAGTGTAGTCGCCGCTTCCGTCAGCGGCAACCGTGAGTACTAGAGGCGAGTCAGTTGTTGTTGAAACCACGCTCTCTGATGTTTGTTGTGAAGAAGTGAAAGAAGAAGGAAATTCGGTGGTCAAGGAGTGTGATGCCTCGGAAGTTTGAGTTCTAGATGACGTGAGAGTCTCGCTCGTCCCGAAGGAGATCAGGGTGGCGCTGGACTCGGACGACGATGTGAAATCTCTAGAGGTTGAGGTCTCACTTGCTACCAAAGAGCCAAAAGACACGTCCGATGTGGCGCTCGACTCAAGTGAATTGGTCAAGGTAGTAGGGGCGTCGCTGGTGACAGAGCCAGAGGTCGTATCTGAGCCGGTGCTTGAGTCAGAAGATGATGCGACATTATCAGAGGCTGAGGTCTCGCCCGTTTTGGTGGTGGTTCCAGTAGCGATATCCGAAGTTGCGCTTGAATCGATTGAAGAGGTCAAGGCTGTGTCGACGTTACTGGTGATAGAGCCACTCGTAGAACCTGAGCCAGCGCTTGAATCTAGAGATGAAGTCGAGGCGGAGCCAGTATTCGTGTCGGAAGCAGCACTTGACTCGACTGACGAAGCTGAAACAGCATCGGTGGTAGTCGGGTTTACAGTAGTCAGGCCGGTAGTCGTGCTGTCGGAAGCGACTGTGGCTGACTTGGCGCCAATTGCATCTGTCGAGGCTGTGTTGGCATCGGATAGTGTAGTTGTTGAAGCATCGTGTGCTGTCACTGCAGTTGATGAAGAGTGGACGTCGCCGTCGGCAGAGCTTAGAGATGTCTCTGAAGCAAGCCCTGATGAGGTGCCAGAAGTGAGTGTAACCTCAATGATCGATGAAGTCTCAGACAATGAGACACTTCCAATGGCAGTGGTCTCTGACTTGGCTGCAGAAGATGTTGACCCAGAAGATACTGTCTCGGAAGCAGCCGTGGTAGAGGTTCCACTCGCAGTCAAGATCGGAGCTCCAACACCAATACCACCCTGGGGCTGTCTTGGCTTGCATGCCGACGATCTCTTGACAAGCGGATTAACTTGGGGTGTGAACGACGAAGAACCGCCGAGGGCAACAGGAACATTGCCGTTCAAAGGAGTGTCATGAAGGGAAGCAAAACGAGTGGAATGGCTGGAGGGAGAATCAACGAAAGCAGGGACAACAGAACCTTCTTTTGCAAGACTGCTCCCACAAACAAGCGGGAGCAGTAGCCAGGCAGACAATTTGGCCATGTTGAGCCGTGATTCAAACGCAACAGCACGAAGGGTTACGGACGCGGGGGAGGGACAAAAGTACGTGATCAGACCTTGTATTCTACAGGGGCTACATACACTGATATAGCATCTTGTCTCTTATCTGATACCAGCCCCAGAGGTCGCCAGCTTCTCGGTTATGAAAAAAGCTATGAATTTCGCCCAGTCTAGAAGTACTCGGCTCGCCCGTCAGACTAAGTAGTCTTGGGCATGGCAAAGCCTTCATCCCAAGTGACAGAAATATTTAGAGGAGTTTAGGATAGCTTATGATGAGCTTAGTGGGCTCTTTGACCAGTTTATTATGGCTCCTAGTCCAGAGTCTTACGACACCCTGAGAATAGTGCCGGCCTGCGAGCAGCTGAACATGGCATTTAAGAAACTATCGATTTCGCACAAAGGCTAGACAACAAACGATGCAGGACGGTCGAATAAAATGTTGAAATGAGTCCAGGGGACTCGGCCGTGACGGAAGATAGCGCCGGAAGAATTATTTGGAGACGGTGAAATATACCCGTTTAGGGATAGAGGTATGGTGTAGTGGGACGACCCTAGATTTCATCTCGTCTCTTAGCTGAACGGTAGGTCTAGGCCTGGACTAAAGACCAATGAGAGGGCATTAGTGACGACGTGCTAGAGTAACCAGACTGCCGGGAGTTTGGACCGTTGCCAAGATGGTTTTTCTTGTGGGACGAAGACGATGTCACGATAAGGTTCCCAACGGCTGAACCCCTTTTTTATGTCTGAGTTTAAAGAGACTTTTTAAATATCATCTTAAATCATAAGTTTAATGATTTCCATTTAGAGACTGATGAAATTGCCTTTAAACTCTCCGCAAACTCAAAGTGTCACGATCCTGATCTCACAATCCCATCACAATTCATAAAGTTCGAGGCCAGCACCACGTCAGCCCATCGTCATTTCCAAAATTACAGGGGTAAGCCATGAAGCAGATTCACTATCGAATCTCCCAGCCACGAACGGAGAAGGCGCCGAAACCATTTCCCAATCTGAGAGTTCTAAAGTCGATTTGCAAGCTAGTCGGCGGGTAGAAAGCTTATATCAGGAATAGTCTCACCATTCGCGACCGCCACCGCCACAGGCTAATGATTCTGACAGAAGCGACACGTGGACCGGACACTGCGCTTATCGGTGTTTCCATGCGAGTGGGATGGAAGTCCTAGATCTAGTACAGGGGATACCCCTGACTTGGATTCAGCTTGAGTCAGTCATGTGCGATATTTCGCCTTTTTTTAGTCGCTTTCCTGTGAGAGAATCATGCTTCTCTTTGGATTAGCCGATGCTTATTACCGATAGATCTCGACTTTTCTGCAAGGCCGCGTGGTCTTCACTGATTTAGACTCGATGTTCTAGACCTTTCCTGTCAGAGACAATCGAGACTCTTATGCGCAAGCGCCAGCAAATAGTGTTTAGAAGAACCATGAACCTGGCAAATCTCAATTATCGATAGGTTTTTTTCGTGAAACTAGACAAGCCCGTAATCGGAGGTAGCTCTTTGTTTGCTAAAATGAATCTAGGCATTGGGTCTTTAGCAGACTTGGTTCAACTACCCTAGATAGGATAGATGTAGAACTTGTTTTCAAGATCAGTCAGGTCGAGCAGAGCAATCTCGACCTTTCTTCGAACAATCTGGCCATTCTCATCCAACTGTTCAACCTCACCAAACTCATGTGCGAGTCTCTCCTCTTCGCTCAGACCAGCCGCCCACTCCTTGCGCTCCTTATTCCTCTTCTTAAGAATAAACTGAATGACGAACAAAATCGCTGGGGTTCCCACCCAGCTGATAAGAATCATTGAGATCCAAGCACCATAATACCTGGGAGCATCCTTTGGAACCCAGATTTGCGGTGAAATCAAGTTTGCAACACTATAGCCGATCATAAACATGACGTTGCGGGTAAGCTTCTTGGTGTAGCCAGCAGCACTCGATGTTGCCCAGCCCAGAGCGATGATGTAAGTGTTTCCGTAGGTATGGCCTGCAAGGAGAAGGCAAGCAAGCATACCAAGTTTCTCGTTCCAATTGATGGCGACCATTCCGATACCACCAGCAACAGCAGGTATACACCAGACAAGGCCGTGGAGAGCAAGGTTGGAAGGCCACCACTTCAGTGCAAAGGTTCCAGCAAGACAAACCGCGACTCCAAAGCCACCGCCAGCTGCAGCAACAAGGGTTGAACCCAGAGCATCGACACCGAGAGCTGTCGTGATGAGATTCTGTTGACCGTATGTTAAGTTGTTGGACATCATAAGGGTAAAAGCCTGGAGAGCAAACAGCCACGAAACTGGATCCCGAAGTGTCTCCTGGAATTGCGTCTTCTTGAACTGCTTCTGTTCGATGGAACTCTGACTCGACTCGTGCACTCTCTTAATAGAGTGAACTTTTTCTTCCAGCGTCAAGAACCTAGCCTCAGCTGGGTTATTTGGGTAGAAGAACCAAACAAACACAGACAACACAACGGAAAGGCCTCCAGTAACAATCATAAAAAGCTTCCAGGGGAGGACTGTGCTATGACTCCAGAGAAGACCGTAGGAGATGAAAGCAGCGCAGACTGGTGCCAAAGCTGACGTGACCCAGAGGAAAGGCTGAAGAAAAGACTGTTCGTGGCGGTTGAAGAACATGCCGATTGTCATCTCCATTGCTGGCACGACCACGGATTCGGCAGCACCGAGAGCGATTCGAAGAACGACAAGACCTGCATATTTGGTTGCAACGCAGTGAAGAAGGATAGTAGCTCCCCACATGAAGACTAATCCGGCAACGAATTTACCAAAGGGAAGTCTCTGCATGAGATAGTGGCCGGGCCATTGTGCAGCAAGGTATCCTGTAATAGTGTAAGAAAGGTTTTGGATTGACGAGGCGATAGAGATATTGAAACCTACCGACATAGAAAAATGTTCCCAGATTGTTGTATTGTGCCTTGTTGATACCCGTTTCCTCAAAAAGGCCGAGAATGGCAGCATATCCGAGAGTTGACTTGTCAATCTGCATTTGTTAGTAAATCCATAGTAAGAGACGCCGGTGGACATACGAATAGAAGCAAATTGATTGCTGATAAGAGTCCCATCACGTGCCAGTAAAGCTTTCTTCGCAGCTTCTTCTCCTTCTCAGGAGTCAGAGGTCCAAATTGATCGCCATGTTCTTCAACGAGACGAAGCGTAACATCAGCATACTTCTCAGAGACAATAGCAGTCTCTCCCTCCTTCTCCCGGCTTTGAACCCTGGAGAGGTCCTTTGAATCTTCTGTGACGCCCATATCTGCAGATGCTAAGATAGAGAATTGGAATGAAGAGCGGATACAGCCGAGTGATCTACATGCGGGAATTGCTTGGCTTTATCTTAGACGATCATCAGATATGAGACCACTATCAAATCACATCAGATCGACTCCATACTTTTAAATTGATTGCACTGACTCACGAATCGCCTTTTTCGTGATGATTTGCACTTGATTGTTACGCTGACCTTTGTTGCGACAACGTGGGGAACGATTGCGTGCTGAGGTTATTGTGTAGCGATGGGTCGATCACCTGTGTGATATGTCAAGGATTCGGATCCGAGCCGCTGGGAGTTGCACGATGCGCCGCATTAGATGCCGCAAAGCCGCAATTTTAACTCAATAGGGAATGCCACATTTTAGAACTCTAAGAGTGAATCTAGATGGGACGAAAGATGGACATATATTTTACTTAACTTTACCTGGTTTTACATAATCTGACCCAACTTTACCGATATATATATCAACTCATCGCTCGCTGTTGGCATTGTTTCCTCTGTTTCTACCAAATCATTGATTTTAATCTCGAACCTGTTGAGATGGTTCACGCAAGCAGCAAAATCGTTTACAGCTTCGGGCACAAGCCGACTTGCGAAATCCACTTTGCTTATATTGCTAGTGAACTCTATTCCTGCGGCTCCGCGACATTGGAAATCGGTGCCGCACGCGGTCCGACGAGTCAAATATTTCCTAATACGGTAACATTCCAGCCTAATACGAGTCTACGGTATCAATATCTATGCATAGATTATTAGCGAACAATTCGTGTTAATACACTGTTCATAGAACACGAATCAGTTATTCCCTGTATAGAAACTAAGACTATATCTAACCTGGACAGATTACAGAGTGAACAGTGTCGGGACTCTTCCGGTACTTTCATACTCAGCAATAATCTTCTTGTTGGCCCTTCCAAGAATAAACTTCAACAAGAAGCAAACACAGATTTCCAATACAGCAAATGCCAAAAGAAGAACCATAGCCCTAGTATACCGTGGCTCATCATTCGAATCGAAGAAGTAAGGGCTCCAGATGGTTCCAAGCTGACCGGTGACATTGATGATAGCCGTTGCGCAAGCCTTCTTCGTTGGTGTCTGACCAACTGAAGACGCAGCCCAGCTGTATAACGCCGCGTTTGCTCCAAAGCAGCCGCAGATGTACAAGAACGATGCAGCATAACGAGCGGGGATATTGATAGTCGCAGCACTGATAATAAAACCGGCTATTGCGAAGAGAATCGCAACGCTTATGTGCCACCCTCTCTCTGCTTTGCGATCACTGTGCCAAGCGATGAAGTATGAAATCAAGGCACCCAGGAGATACGGTGGTGCAGTGCAGACAAGAGTGATTGTCCGGCTACCCAAATTGAAGCCTCGTACGATGGCAGGGTAAAAGTAGTTGAACCCGTAGGCAGACTGGTTAGACAGGAGCAAAAGAGCCTGGGCCATGGTCAGATGTTTTCGGAAACACGAGGATCCAGAGCACTTACAAAAGCCCAGACTTTGATATCAGTGACGGCAAGTCTCAGTCCATGCAACACAGATTGGTCATGTTCCTCCTCAGACACAGCATCTCTGGCCATACGCGTGACAGCCACCTCTTTCTCCTCGGCGGTAAAGAGCCAATTCTGACTCTGCGTAGCAGGGAAATCAGGAAGCATCACAAATGCGACCAGACCCAGCAGAAATGTAGCAGCACCTTCGAGGATGAACAGCCATCGCCATCCCTCAAGTCCAGCTGCACCTCCCAAGCCTGCAAAGATACCTGCTGCCAATAGGCCAGACACTGCAGTTGCAAGCACAAGCCCGGAATACAGAACTGCATAGCGAAGTGCCAATTCTTTCTTGGTATACCAGCATGATAGTAGGAAGAAAACGCCTGGGAAGAAAGGTGCCTCGCATATACCGAGGAAAAAGCGAATGACGATCAGATGGGTGAATGAAGTACAGGCAGCAGTGGCAGACGATACGACAGACCATAGAAGGACCCATGATGGTATATAAATCGAAGGTCGAACGCGGGTCAGGATCATGTTGCTTGGAATCTGCATGAGCATGTATCTGTCTCTTCCGTTAGTCTATGTCTCCCATGATCGATTGTTGACTGACCCAACGTTCAGGATTGCCAAAGCAGTACTGTAATCGTTGCCACTTAATCCAAGATCCTTCTCCAGAGAGTCCAACTTTGCTTGACTGTTGTTTCTTGCATCAGTAGAGCACTGAAACGCGGACCAAGTAATTCTCACGCGATATTGTTTCTGTCCAAGTAGTTGAACAAGTAGAGGATGAACACCATTGGCATCAGAGTCACGTCTAGTTTGCGGACAAGACTCTTTTGTACAGCATCGTAGCTAGGATCAGTGACTTCGGAAGAGATACCCTCCTCACGGTCGGTGTTCTTAGAAGGGGAGAGCTCGAGGGGTTTACCATCGGCAGCGGTAAAGCTCGCTTCTAAGGGTGTATTGGACATGTTGTTGTAAGATTGGCGAAAGAAAGATATTGAGAATTTGTTCGAAGACGTTGGCTGTTTTCAAGGAGATCATGGGCCTACTTTATATCCTTCTTACTGCAGAAAGCTTACCGACAACGGATCTAGATAATACCACAGGTATGGAGCCCCGGACGGGGAGCATATATGAATCGTGGGGTATCTCGCATCGAGTCTACTTAGTCTCAATACATTTATGAACTGCTATTGGCCATATCTCGAAGCGAGGCCGTGAGCCTTTTCTTGGAGAGTAGTGCAACGCTAATGGTTCAACGGAGGTGTACCTCCATTCGATACCTACGTTTTGTGGCTGACTAGTAGTATTCCCACTGTCTTATAGCTGTAAGTGGCGCTTCGATGCATTGAGAAGTCTAGACAAAGTGAAGTCGATCAGTGTCTCTCCGTTCCGAGAGTTTCCTGCCGAAGTGGACTCAACGGCTGCCCCGTCGGTTAATGTTGACTGTTCTAGATCGCTGCTCTTATCAGCGCTCCAGGCAAGCTGCGCGGATACGTCCCCGACCACAGGTTCAGTTGCTGAACCGCCGTTGGCGAGCGGGGTCAGGAATTTGAGGAGACTAAGGATAATTTATGGCCAATTGTTCTTCGAAGCATAAGACTTGGATGCAGTCTTTCTCCGGTATTGCACAAGGACATCGCTTGCTTCACGTCTTGACTCTTGTAGTACTATATTCAGCTTACTATTTTACTGCAGTTACCTATCATAGTTTGTCAAAGAAGTCTCACATATTCTATCATTAGCGCAACTAGGTGTCAAAAGATAAGTGTAATTAATTTCATATCAATTTGTTAAATCAGCAAAACTGAGATTATCAAAGCTTGCTAGACATCTCAGGAATAGCAGCGATAGCTTCCATCTCCACATGAGCGCCCTTTAGGGGAAGCTGAGCAACAGCCACGCATGTTCGACTCTAAGGGTCATTATCAGTACCATGGCAACATTTGAGGCAAGGATGTAACTTACTGGCTTGGGATCTGAAGTGAAAAACTCGAGATATGCTTTGTTGACCTCAGCATAGTGGTCCATGTTCAATATGAAGATGGTGACTTTCAAAGCATTGTGAAGACTTGTTCCCGCTTTGTTCAGAATGGCGTCGAGGTTCTTTAGAGCCCCAGCCTGTTTGAGATTTAGGACCCAAAGCGATCACATGGTTTGGGGGAAGAAACGAGGACATACGGTTTGATGGTAGGGTCCCTCAGCCAGTTGTCGAGTCTGGGGATCCATACCGAACGAGCCTGAGCAGTAGACTGTTCCGTTATGGATAATTGCCTGAGAGAGATGGGGACTGGGTGCGGGTGCATCAGTAGTTAGAACACCGGTTCGGAGAGACATGGTTAAATGGCGTAAGAGTCAAAAGGTTAGGACTTGAACACGGTTGTCTAAGATGGGACGGTATATGTTTGACATTTAGGTCGATCCAAGATGGTAATGGTTACTTATAGTCCACTAGATAACAAATAAGCCCCCGATATTCGGAGAGAGCTCGGAGAGGCATTTTTACCAAGTCGATACTGAATATTGAACTTGAATGCATCTGCCCAACAAGATGCCAAGATGAATCTGTGATAGAGCTCCCCGCAGTCTCCACCGCAAAGAAGAATGGAGGTGGATCTCCGTGAGCTAATGCAAGTCAGTGTCCAATCAAGTCTCAACGGACACCTCCCTCCATCGTTTCAGATGCCTTCTTATTGACTACCAAGTGGCGTCCTTGACATGGCTTCGGCAATTGATGGGAATGCAGTGGAAATCTGACAGAAAATGCAATATATACTGAGAACCATGACGTGGACCCTGAAAGAGCTGATAAGACGCCTCATACGAGCGAGATGTACTACCGGCGTCTCCCGAAGTCAACGAATAAATCTCCAACATAAACCTCTTTTTATAAGAGACTCGTCAAATCTTCCTCCAAGTCATCCATTGTGACTTTCTTGGTGCACTTATCTCTACAAGTCTTTACCACTACTTACTAAGAATGTCTCAACAAGGCGAGACTATTGTCGTTGTTGGGTACGTCCAATGTCATTCCTCTTAACAACTAACCCATTGAGAACAATGACTAACTATGAAGCCTACAGCGCTGGAGTCATAGGACTATCCACAGCTCTTCGAGTCCAAGAACAAACTCTGTCTCAGGCCAACCCACCATCCATCGTCATCATCGCACGAGACTTCCCCAACGAGACGTCCATAAACTACGCTACACCATGGGCCGGCGCACATTATCGACCATGCCCAGGAAATACCCCCCAGCTACTTCAAGAAGCGGTATGGGCGAAAAAGACATATGATACTCTTGACAGTTGGTCTGAGAAAGACAAACTCGCTGCTGGTGTTGAGTTCATGCCAGGAGAAGAGTTTTTCGAAAGACCGGCGCCTGAATATGTCGATGCTACCAAGGATGTATCAAAATCGGTGTACGCTCACCTCGAATCGAGCCTTGAACTTTTCAGCAGCAGTGAACTTAATGCCATGGGTGACTCCCTGCAACTAGGTTTTCGTTACCGGACATACTCTCTCAACAGCCCTTTATATGCTTCGTTTTTACAGCGCAGATTTCAGAATAGAGGAGGTCGTGTAAGACAGTACACACTTGCATCACTGGAAGAGGCATTCTGGATTGAAGACTCCGTCAAGACTGTGATCAACTGTTCAGGCATGGGGTTCGGTGACCCAAAAGTATTCCCCATCCGCGGTAAGTGACGAGACACCGACGCGCCCTTGATTCTATCACTAATCGTATTTCAGGCCAGACATGTCTCGTGCGGAATCCAATTCCCAAGACCATAACACGCCAGAACTCAGATGGCTCTTGGTCATTTGCTATTCCTCGACCTTTAGAAGGCGGAACTATCATTGGAGGCACCAAAGAACCCCATAATTGGGACCCTCACCCTTCAGATGAGACAAGAAAGACTCTGCTAAAAAATGCAGCAAAGTGGTTCCCTTTCGACTGCGAAGGTCCTGTATCTGCTACCACCAAGGACTCTGATCGCTTTGATGTTGTCAGGGACATCGTTGGTCGTCGGCCAGCACGTGAAGGCGGCCTTCGCTTGGAACTGGAGCGTCTCAAGCCAGGTGTCGTTGTTCATGCGTATGGTGTTGGTGGTAGAGGTCTTGAGCTATCATGGGGCATTGCAGATGAGGTTGTTAGTTTGCTCCAAAAGCAAGGGCATTTTTCGTCGCGAGCGCGTTTGTAGACCAACCACAAGTCGATCTATCAGTTGTTCCTCTCAGTTAATTTAAAGGTCGAGGATGGTTGATCTCAATTATGTACGGAGACAACGCCAAGTGCGAGTAATTAAGTCAATTCATTATGGAAGTCTCGATTCGCTATGCCAAACTCAAATGCAAGTCTATGTCTAATTATTACAATATGATACGCTTATGAACACTTATCAGGCATAGCCTGAGTAGTGAGGAATTGAACACCTGAAGCAGGGTTGCCACCCAAGACGATGTCAAAGTAGGTGCTCTGCTCCTCGTACATGGTCTTGGCCTGGAACGCCGTGAAGCCGGCGGACTTCTTACCAGTAGCCTTGAAGTTGGTGATCTCAGTCTGGAACTTGGGAACGATGGAGCCCTTGACCGGTTTCTTGTGGGCGACGCGAAGGGTCAGGGGGTCCTTGGCACGGGCGTCGCGAACCATGGCTGTGACGACGAGAGGTGCCTTGGGGAGCGTCTCGAGCACGGCGCAGGACTGCTGAAGCTGGAAAAGGACGGTGTCGTCGACCTTGTAGCCGCCCGTCTTCTGGTTATCGTGGGTGACGGTTGCCTTGGTGGAGGGCTTGACCTCCTGGATCCAGAACTTGGTGAGACCATTCTTGGCGTCGATGGTGGTATCAAATTGGAAGTTCGCAAAGAGCTGGCCAGCACCGGAAGAGGTACCACCCTGGAAAGTCACCTGCTGCGTGGGCACAGTGACCTTCTTACCGTCTCGACCAGCGTAGATGAGGTTGATAGCAAGGTCATTGGGGTCACGAATGTTGTTTGTGATCTTGACTCTGACCGACCCAGTCCAGTGCATTTTTCCTTTACTGTTGAGAGATAATTCGGTGATGTAAGGGCGGACATCGTAAGCCTCGAGGACGGGGGTGAGCTGCACACTCTTGGGGACGGTATCGATCATGCGGGTGAGAATATCAGCACACATGCTATTGAAGCCAGCCTTGGTCGAGAGCTTCTTCATGGTAGCCTTGTCGTTATCGAAGATCCTCTTATCAGAGTGGAAGGTCGCGTTCTTTGCAGCAACCAGAGGGTTCTTGGACGTGCCGGCCAAGTACTCGGTGACAATGCCGTTATGGAAAGAAGTAATGTCCTTCTGGAAGGGAACTGAAGTATCGTTATTGGGATCAGCCTTGATCTCGACGATCTCTGGAAAGTCAACGCTGTGCACGCCGCCAATAGCATGACCGCAAGCAACCATAGCAGTCATGTCCTCCTTAGTGAAGCCAGCCTTGGTGAAGGCAGAGAAGGTATCCTTCAAGTTGGTCGAAGGCTCAGGGACACCCGATGGACCAGCCTTGTAGGCGTCGACTCGACCAGCACGGAAAGGAATGCTGGGACCTTCGCAAGCTCCGACGGCTAGCACTGTGCCGAGGGCTGTGAGGTCAGAAGCGCTTGCGCGAGGATTGTGGAAGCCAGAGAAGAAGCCGAAGGTGTTGTTGAAGGCCTTACCGGGGTTCTCAGGTCGAGAAGACTCCCAGTAGATTGAAGCATCCAGGCCGCCTGTTCCGGCTTTGGCATCGTGTGTGATGACATCGTGGAAGGCCGTTCGGAGCCATTCGGCTGTGTTCTGTTGTCCAGGGTTATTGCTTCCAAACTCGCAAGTTCTTAGCGCTGAGAATTGTTAGTATTGGCTTAGGGCAATGGGATGAATTGGCGAGTTCCTCACCATCAGCGAAACCTCTCTTGTTGAAACCTCCTTGCATGTACAGAAGATCTTCAACCTCATCCCATTTTGAGGGCCACACAAGCTGCGAAGCAGCACTGAATTGAACGAGCGCAAAAGCGAGAGTAATTGAGCCTTTCATAATGGGCAGAATTTAACGAATGTGTGGATGTGCTGCAAAGCAAATGGCATGATGTCCCTCGCCACCTTATACTACATTTCTATCAAGAGTCCAAGCACAATAACCCAGCAGACGATGTTTCACTTATGGAGCAGAATTGGAGAATACGAGAGCCTGGTTCCCAAAGAGTGTAAAACCTATGCATAAATTCAGCCTAGGATGTCCGTCGAGCATTCCGCATGACTAGGACCCAGGTCGAGACAGCGGGAGATACGAGCTCGAACGAGCCTGATCGAGCCCTACCCACCAAAATTTCAGGGCTTGTAAGCAAGCCGACCAATGGTGTTGGCTTGATTCCAATGTAGATCCCCTGAAATTTGCAATTTACCCGCCAAGGCTAGACCGTGGAACTAATTTTAGATGTCGGCAAGGCAATGCCGAACTCCACTAGGAAATTCTGGAAGATCGCTTCGACCTGATGATCTATTGTGGCTACGCTTGACTGGAATGCTAGGAACTATTGTAAGGCAATGCTATGCTAGTGTTTATCTTGACTCGGTAGTTCAGCGTTGAATATCCATTGGTTGTCTCCCTTAGATAACATAGAGTTTGCTGGGATGGCTCGTAGCTAGGTTCTATAATTAACTTTACGTTGAGCAAAGTTAGTCACGGTAACTGCTGATAGACGAGAGGTTATTTATACTATATGGCCAGGTGCAGTACTATACGAGACATATCAAAAGTTCTTCAAATCGCCGCTATGACACTCTGGTGTTGATCTTTCTTTTGCTGCAGGGATGGTAACAATCTTCGACGCCCAAACTTACTGCAGATGCGATTGGCATTGAGGCGCCCTGATCGTTGTATCGAAATAACTAGCTTCTGTATCTCCTTGCTGTACTAACTCATTATCTTTTCTTAAGTATTCTTTAGTCTTATTCTAAGGTCACAGATGCGTTTTTATCTCTGGCTTTAGTATCAGTATTCAACTGGCTACCCTAAGCGACTTGTTAGTAGATTCATGTCGAAAGAATCATATTTTGTCCTCTTATAGTCATTCTATTTCAGGTGGAGGGTCAATATAAATATTTCTTCGACAGTGGAAGCGCTCAACGTTAGGTACCCCGAGGAAGGCAAGAAAGCTCAAAACAGGACAACGGTTTCAAAGAAACAAAAAGGTTTAGATAAATTTAGGTAAACTTAGTTTAGATACATTCGATACTTAGACGAGGTATTTCTAAAGTTGGTACCCTAAGCTTAGGCTAGAGCTTTTTCTGCACTTCGAGGGCCGGTGATATCGTATAAAGTCACAACCTCATCAAGAAGTAGTTAATGCTGCTACAGCACCCCAGACAATGCCTGCTCAAAGTAAAACATGGCCATGATCGTACTGACCAAGGTCCAACCAGCTTTATTTACACTCTCCCTCAGCTTCATCGTTCGACCAATCTCCTTCAGAATCATCATCCTGCACTTGTTCAATTCCCGGTGAACTCTTCGGATCATCCTCTTCTTCTTCCTTCTCCTCTTCCTCCTCTTCATCATCGTCAACAAACTCTGGACCTCGCTCTGCCCATTTATCGTGATACGGATGAAACTCCTCTCTATAACGATAGCACTTGAAACACAACCCATACGAGAGCTCGCAACCATCGCAGTAGTATAAGATGCCATAGACGTGCTGCTATGTTAGTAAACTGGATAGTAATATCGAGGAAGACTCACAAAGAGGCACAAGTCGCAATACCATGTAGTTCGCGCTGCTTTCTTGGAAAGATGAAACTTGGACTTCCAGTCATCTTCCTTCTTCTTACTAGGACTTGCTGTCAACAAGTCTATCACTTCTTGTGATGCGCCATGGAATCTGGCCATCTTGAGTGGTGACCATTCTCTGTCATCCGAGGTTCGACCTCGAATCGATGGATCTGCTCCACGATCCAGAAGAAGCTTCACGATTTCAAGACTGATTTCCTTGGGAGTGCCCCAACTTTCACAGACGCGGCATGCCCAAAGAAGAGGCGTCCAACCATCGTCATCAGGCTCATTGATAGATATTGTGCCAATTGTATGAGAGAGTACCAGTTCGACAAGATCCGATCTTCCCGTGGCTACAGCAAAATGTAGCACTGTCAGGCCAGACTTGGTCTTCGTAGTGATGCCAAGACGTTCCTCGTCATCACCACTTGCCTCGAGTAATAGGTTGAAATGCTGAACTGTTTTCAAGGCTGCATAGTGTATCGGCCGTCGACCTTGGAGGTCTTGCCATCCAATATCAGCACCTTTCTCAATAATGAGCTTGATCATGTCGAGGGAGCCACTCAGGATCGCTGCGTTCAGGACGGATCCCATGTTGCCACCATGAACATTGACGTCTGCGCCAGCGTCATTGATTAGATGTTGAGCAATTATATCCTTGTTCTCCGCAGAAGTGTAATACTTCTCAAACAATCTCTGAAGAGATGAACCATACATCCAGGAATTGGCGACATCTGGGCTAGCACCCTTCTCGACGAGCACTTTGACGATGTCAACGTTGCACTTCTCTGTTGCGATGTGTAGAGCAGTCCCATTCTCAGCAGCTTCTGCGTTCAAGTCAATCTTTTGAGAAGAGAGCAGTCGTACTAAGGGAAGGTCTCCGTTCACAACGGCTTTTCCTAAGGGGGTATACTTTTCGTTGTTCCGGATTGTCAGACTAGCACCACGGTTTATCAGGCGTCTGGCGACAGATAGATTTGCAGGGCTAGGAAGACAAAAGATAGCAGAACCTTCCCATATGTCTCTAGCATCGATGTCCAAATTGTACTCCAGCAGGATCTTGACACTCTCTTCCTGGTTGGTGGCAACGGCTAGGATCAGAGGTGTTCCACCTTTTGGAGTTTTCGCCTCAATATTAGCACCGGCTTCCAATAACAGCCGTAGTAGCTCATTGTAACCGCAAGATGCTGCACAAAGAAGCGGAGTATAACCCGCGTCAGTAAAGTCTCCTTCGGGGCACTTGGTTTCAAGATCTGGTTTGTGTTCAAGAAGCAGCTCAACTACCTTTGTCTGGTTGAAATACGCGGCGAGGTAGAATGGCGTGCCATCGGGACCGAGTGCGTTTATATCAGCCCCAGCTTCGACAAGAACCTTCATGCAGTCTGGCAGATCGTAAGCAAAGTGGGCTGCGTTCCACTTGTTGTTCTCGGCGCCGCTAACAGCATTCATATCCGCGCCGGCATCAATGAACGTCTTGGCTATTGCCGCTTGATTTCCCAGGACGGCGGACATCAAAGGCGTGATGTCTTTGGGGGCAGCATAGTTGACGTCGGCTCCCTTTTCCAGGAGAGCTGTCACTATATCTGTATAGCCTGCCCTAGCAGCCGCCACAAGAGGCGTGCCATGGTATGAGGAGTCGTCTAACTGCACATCAACCTTGTGACCCTCTTTGAGCAGCATGTTCACAATTTCAATATTATTCGCCCTTGAAGCATGGATAAGAGCAGAATCATCATCGAACTCTTTGCAGGTGCCGTGGTCAAGCAGCATACGGCAAATCTCAACGTGGCCTGATCGTGCCGCTATGCCCAATGCATGGAATGAGTGAACTTCTCTCAACTTTGAATTGATATCCACGCCAGCATCAAGTACCGACTTAAGGCACTTTGGGTAGGGAGCCCCTACGATGGGGATAAGGGCAGGCCGAAGTTCCCTCACGTTGGCTGTGAGGACTTCTGTGTTCGGTCCAGCCTTGATGAGTGCTTGCAACACTGCGTGATGGCCTCTACCTCCCGCATACCATAGAGCGTTTCTGCCCTTCTTATCCTGTGCGTCGACGAGTGCTGTTTTGGCTAACCTGTCAATGATCTTCGCTCGGCCAAACTTGCCAGCTACCACTATCGGTGGCGTGTCTACCCAGTTGGAGTTGAGGACAGTAGGGTCAGCTCCGTACTCTATCAGGGTATTGAAAGCTGCAGTCTCGTCTCTGACGATGGCACAGTGAAGAGGTGGCGAACAATCTGGATCCGTCGAGTTCGCGTCTGCTCCAGCTCCTAAGATGGTCTTTAAGTGCTCGGCTGAACCGAGATAGGTAAGTCTCGAGGTGAGCACGCCAGGCCATTGAGTTATGTGCAGAGTTTCAATGGCATACGCTAACAAGATACCCAGTGTTTCCAGTTCTGCCGACCGTGCTGCGACCATTACAGCTTCGAGGCAGATATCTGCATTTGCGCTTGACTTCTGGAGGAGCAACTTGACAACATCGCTATGTCCGTATCTCGATGCCTCGATAAGTGCATGGGAAATATCCCGTTCGTCATATTTTTGAGACTGAATCCAGGTTTCAATCGAGTTTTCGTCGCCAATAGATGCAATTACTGGCATATGTGAGAGGAAGAGCCGGTCCGATCTGATATGAGGATTTGAAAGGAACCATCTGGCTGCATCCCAACGCTTGAGTGCCGTGTCATCGTTGAAGAAGCTTGCGATGCTGGAGGATTCTGGTTTTGGAGATACTGATGAGTGGCCTCGCTGGTAGTGCAGTAACCAAAACTCGACAGCATACGATGTGATATCTGAGGGGCTCTCGAATATTCGCTGATCAACAGGACATGTTCGGCAAGCTGCTATGATCTTGTCTTGGGTAGAAGGCAAGGTGAGATATCCAACACAAGTGTCTGTGATTTCTCGATGCCCTTCTTCCGAAGAGTTCAAAGCGTACCAAGGCCGTTCTCGGTCGGAGGCGTCACTGATAGTCGTCAAGAAGTTCCGAGCAGCTGGATGGCGAAATTGAACGTGTCCATTCTCTTGAATTATCATAGGTCCAAGGCACTTTTCAATATCCCACATGAGATCACCATATGTCTCCTGCTCTGATACCGGGTCCGTTGAGGTATCGAGGCTGAGTGCACTTCCCAGCTCTTCAGGAGTCAACGGTCGAAAGGAGAGCGACATCCACATCAAGACCTTTCGAGCCCATGGCCGCGAGCTTCCAGGCGCCATATCCAAGCATCTTTCAAATACCTTGGCCGGTGAAAGAGGTGTAAGAGATGCGAGTTCCCGCTCTAGAGCTGACTTGGTCGATGCGCAAGGGACTACCAGGAGCCATTCGAGTAGGAGGCGGCGGAGCAAGTCATCGTCACCGCAGGAATCCAATAATTGTCGTATTTCTTGCTCAACGTGGCGATATTGTGGCCGAACTTGGCACAGCTCAGTCAAAGATTCGAGCACAAAGCTCTCCGTAACATCAGCTGTCAGCGGGTGCTCTCTCAAGTCAATCGAAGGAAACTCTGATAGAGCCTCACGGATCTGACTATCATCAACGGTCGTTACCAGAATCTTGAAATGCTGCTCAGAATTCTTGGCCATATCAGAAACCATCGACAAGAACAAAGCACTGCTGTCATCACATTGATCGAGCCCATCAATGATCCAGTGAATTTCACCGTTGGTTGTTATATCCCTCATGAGCTTCTCCAAAAAGAAGAAAGCATCTTTATCAGTCCAACAATCCGAGAAATCGGGCGGTTCTATATCTGGCATCTTGCTGTTAGGGGATTCTCTTATCTGACTGAGAATCTGGAGCAAGAAGGAGTTTGCCATGGCCCCGATGGAATTCCGGTAAATATCGTGTTTGTCGAATTTGAAGTAGAGAATGGCTCGGAAGGTCGTGCTCTTGCCACGATCTATGATCCCTTCATACACATGCTGAGCCACATTAGATATGGCAGAGGTGCCGTGGATATGAAGAAGACCAAGCCCCCAAGACTTCAACCATTTAACCATGGCATCGTGCTCAGAAATCCAGACGAATCTACGGGTTGGGTTGAACTTGAATGGGTGGATCGGAGGTGCCTGGGGCATTATGGCTCTCATAACATGGGATAACTTATCGTCCTGCCAAGGAACTGAAATATAAATCAGAATATTTGCTCTGGTTGATGTTTCACTGCGTGTTGACTTACAAGATGAAATCCTCTTGGTTTGAAAGCCTTCGTACGGGGCATACGCTTCTGGTTCATCAATCAGCTCTTTATGAGACTTGTCAATGAGTGAAACCTTCTCCATGGGAACTCCAAGTGCTGCCGTGTATTTGTAAAAGACCTGTAAGCCATTCAGTATTACCAATGCAACATAAACCTACTTTCCAACTCACTCTTTCAGTAGCATCTGTCTTTGATGAAATGATATTGATAACGTTGGCGCGTGTGAGGACTCTAGTGTTCAGGAAAGACTCATTCACGTCAATGATTGATCTAGCTAGACATTTCATGATCACCCTAGTCACTCTTGAGTCTGCCGGTTTCAACATTTCAAGCCTGCTAGCAAGAATCTCGATATCTTGATGTGTATCGAGGGTTCTGTGTGGACAGCCGAAGAACATCTGCAAAGGGTCAATGATAGCTCGTAGAAACCTGGCCGTTATGCTCCCTACCAAAAGTGTCGTTGAGTAACTTATATCAGCATGTTCACTGTCATAGCGACTAGCTAGTATCAAAGCCTGATATCATGTTAACATGAACACAACGAAACGGATTGCATCCCAACTAACCTTTTTGGCGATGATTCCTCCTATATCATGGGCAAAGAACGCTAATGGTAACGACTAAAGAGTTCTAGTTAGTTATCATTCGAGTATGTAATTATCAAGTGCACTAGCCTGTTGCTGGCCCCTCCTCAGCTCACTAAGCTTTTGAAGAAGCGTAGAGGCCTCAGAGGCAATAGCCTCCTCGGGATATGTAGCCTCTGCTAATTTTGTTGCATCATAGGCATACCGGATAATGCGAACCTCCCAGTTCATATGGGCTGCCAGATCCTGAATCCAGGTGTTCGTCTTGCTTGAACCCCATGGCTTGTCCTGGCCACCGAGGCCATGGATTGCTACAATGCTATGGGAATGCTTGTTAGAATTCTGGCTTGTGAAAAGATGTAAGCTTGTCTTACTCAAATTTCTTTTCGCTTGCCTCATATCCTTCGGTTGAATGGATCAAGGGACCCAAGTCGGAGGATGGAGAATCGTTGTCCACGGTATTGCTAGATGTCTCAGTAGCGTCGAGCGACCGTTCTTCCTGTTCCATGATGAGTTCGGCAGATGCGTACGATGCTGATATAGACTGTGGCTAATTTCTAGAGACTGGACGATGATAGGGTCCTAGTCATCATGAAGAGCAGTAGTGTCATATGCTGACTCAGTTACCGTCAAATGGACTGACCAGCCACGGATTATTAGGTATGCGAGCCTATAATCGTTGACCCCTCGTATCGAAGTTTGTGATACAGAACTTCCGGGAGGCCAGGAGATTGAGGGGTTTTCATCCCCAGTGATAGAAATAGCCAATCCTATGGTACCCTAAGTTTATACAAAATCTTCCTCAATATTTTTGTCATCTGCGATACAGGCCCTAAGTTTTCCAGGTCCCCGAGGGCTGCTTACGATCTGCATGAGCTGAATGACAACTGGCGATAGTCTCGAAAACTGACCTATAGATAAGCATGGAGAGCCTTGAGAGGCTGGGTAATCCATGTCAATGTGGAGGCTGGGCTCCCAGATGGAGTTATCGTTCCGATGTATGAACAAATCAGAGAATCTTCCACCACAGATTTTCGAACAGGATTAAGCTATAATCAAGCGAACAAGCTAATATCCACTTTGGGTCAAAGCTCCGCCAAGGATGCTCGCAAAAAGTTGCCAGTGCGTGATTCCGTTGGTACCTGAGATGTACTCCTTTGAGTAACCTGTCTACTGTCTGTGGTATTCAAGTCAACTTGATGGCTAAAGCCATTGAAGTTGCTTCAGGATCTATGACTACCTATGTTGATTTTCTTAATAGAGTTCTCAATAATGTTGGCCGAGGTGATGTCGCAGATAGCGTTTAGATCTAGCTCCCCAAGCTTCATCTCCATGTCCTTGTACCTATCACTCGTCGGAGCCAGCGTCGGGTCAAGTAGAACCGGATCATCGCGTTTCGTGGTGCCGACAAGCCATTCCATAGACGTTCTCCAGTCTGCTTTGGCATTGACCGTCACCACGCACTGAAAATGGCTCTCGTCCCTCCTCTTTAGAAGAATTGCCGTTCGCATAGAAACGGGCACTCCCTCTTTCGTCTCAGGGTTTTCCATCAGTGTCCAAGACGCGCAGTTGGGCTTCCCAAAGTTTCTTCCTCGAAGATTGATGGATCCTGTGACAGAAGATGCGTGGCTCATTTCTCTTGCGATCTCGCGTTCATACGTCAGACCACTTCCCAGTTGGACTCCAGCTGCGCCGGCGCCGACGTACAAGTCGCCTCCAGTGGTTCTTGTCTCGGTCTGTGTTGTCTGAGCGAATCTCATGTTGCCGTTGGGCGCGATGGCAAAGACGTGAGGATCAGTTGCGCCATGATCAATGGAAGAGAACCTCAGCTCAATATCGACGTGTGCGATGCGCCGCGCTCGTTTTCTCGGGTCAAATCGAAATTCGAGCACCAGTAGACTACACAAATCATCGCCGTCGGGATCAAACAGGCCGTGAATGATGTCGACACTAGAGCAACGAATATCGACGGCGCCTCTGCGTTCAATGATGTTCTCGCGCTGGTAGGGGTCTAGCGGATCATTTTGCGTATGGAATTCATTCCCTTCTTCGCCTTTTGGGGCAAGTGAGATACCAAAGGAGATTTCTTGCTCGGTATCCACGTCGTAATCAGGGTCAGCACTCATGTTGTCAGCGTTGTTGGTAAGCAACCCGAGATCATGCACGATGAACCGTGTCAGAAAACATGCCTATACCTTGCACCTAGGCTAATTGCACTAACCAAAGACATATATTTCACGACAATACTCACACTAGCCCTATCTTTAAACCCTAAGCTAAGCCTTTGGCGTTAGGTAGGCAACGAACAAAAGTTGGAGTTTGTGCCCGAGAAATGGAGGGGCCTCTGTGACAGCCTGATCAGATACACAAGAGGTACATGCTCTCAAAAATGGGGGGTTCTTGCACCCCTGCCCACATATGGATATCCCTGAGCCCGGTGAGCGGCTAACAAATGACGTGTCTCATTTGGCTGCAGGCTGCCATAGGTAAGCAGACTGGCAGACAAACAACAGTAGAGCTTTGAAATGCAGAACATGAGCTGAGTAAATTACAACCCAAATAGATTTCACACCAATAACGATGACAAAAGTTGCATTTACAACAGACGTCAAAGGCGTTGTCAGCGATGATGACGATGAAGACTACGAGAACGACGATGTTGAGGATGAGCCCGCCAAGATCCCCAACCACGATGAGGTGCTTTTTGCCTTTGAGAGCATCACGAATGAGGCTCGCAATAAGAAACTGAACTTGGGCAAGAGACAAAGTCGCGAGAGCTTCTTGCAAAAGTATGGGCATTATCTCTCCAGATCGACAAAAGACTCAAACCAGACACTCCTCCATATGATTGCTAACACAGTCGGACACAAATCATTGACTCGCTGCGTTATCAAATTCGACAAGACCTTGCTCAACCGCGTGGACGACTCAAGCAAGACTCCTCTGCATATCGCCATCGCCAAAAAGAACCATGCGTTTATCGAAGTGGTCTTGGATGAGAAGAAGGCGATCGATGACCTTGATTCACTGCTCCACATTACTTGTGAGCATAGGAGAAACTGCATTCATACAGCGATCTATCACAACCTCCAACCTCAATATACCATAAAATTGGTTAAACGAGCATCCGAAGAGACACTAAAAGCCCAAGATCAAAGTGGCCTGACTCCGCTTCACTTGGCGGTCGATTATAAGTATGCATCAGAAGGACAGTTGAGAATTGTCGAGGCACTCCTTGCTCATGGGGACAGTGCTTTGGATGAGTATACCAAAGAGCCTAAAAACCTATCCGTCTACGAATACCAAGACTATACACAGCGTCTCTGGCGGAAACAATTCGATGTACCACTTTCCGCTCGGGCTGGGGAGAGAAAGCAGGACGAATCAAGGGACGAGCCACAAGGTCAAGAGAGCGAACACACCGGATCAAGGCCCAAAGGAGGATTGGAGCACGTTGGTGGGAGAAGCCGCATCTCTCAACAAGGCAAAGACGGCCACGGAGGGCTACACCGAGCGCCTGATAACCCTCATGCGCCAAGATCAGAGCAGTCTGCCGTGAATAGAAATTCACCCATCGAAGCACCTGAGGGCTTCAAGCCTTTACAGAGACGACAAACGAATACAGATGACCAGCTTGTGAAGCAGGCCCAGGAAGAGAAACGCAAGAGCGAATACGCAGAAAAGATCCGCCAGGCAGTCAAACTACACTATCTTCGGACTACTCTGACGATCAATTCGATGCCTGCTAGTAGGGACCAGCTCAAGGCTGTCAAGTTTCTCCATGGCGCGAATCTAAACAGTGAGATAGACTTCTCAATAGCTCTGGCATATGCTAACCTTTGTTTCAGACATCAATTTGTGTTTCGACTACTCTGAGGCGCCACCGGAGATCTACGAGGATTCCTTCAAGCAAAGTTACGATCACATTAACTTCGACCAAGTCCTACGCTACGTCTCATTCCGAAGAATCGAGCTCCAGAAACCCCCAGTATCAGCTGTAAAAGTAAGGTTAACAAGGAACCGAGGCCAGACATCAAACAAAGGACGCGGCAGAGATGACTTGACTGTTTTCTTCAACTGGCTCAAAGGCAAGGGAGTCAAACACATCCTTAAGGTGATGGTGGATGACCTGAAGGATCCATCGCACAGCGACAAGGCACTTGAGGATTGTCTACGACCTTTTGAGGTGGAGATTCTTGACTGGACGAAGGTCGACCTTTGTCCGGAGACTATCTTGACTGCCTGCCGAAATGTGAGACAGCTTTATCTGCGATGGAGCGGTAACAGGGCGATCTTACGGGCTTGGAGTGAGCCTGAAGGGCTGGCGAAGTTAGAAAACCTTGAGGCGGTACATCTGGTGTATAGCGAAGATCAGGTATGTGCTGTTTCGAGATTTGACGCCAGGATTATATTGACGTTGGACGTTATGACAGGCATTGGAGTCGGCTGATCGCATCACCATGTACGCCAATGACTTTGAGGAGCGATTGAACGAGTCAGCAGCCGCAAACCCAAAAAGGAGTGTTTCAACAGATGGAGACGGTGTTGAGCAAGTCAGACGTATACTCGTCTTCAGGTGCAAGGCAGACGTTCCAGGAAGTGAACGCATCGTCCGAGAGGGCGCATCAAAGGCTCAAAGCGGCATCAACGAGATGAGTCTACAGTCTAACAGATGGTTAAACTGTATGGACAAATTCGCCGACGAACTGCAAAACACTTGTTCCGAATTTGTCAAGCCTCAGAATGGCATTAAAGTCGCTCTCATCGACGATGGTGCTGACCCATATGTTGAGTCTCTACGGGGTAAGATCTGGGGTGGAGAGACGTTCAGCAGAGGCTTTCCGCACGAGAACGGCCCAAGCCCTTACTATAGGTCTACAAAGGGCCACGGAACTGTTATGGCGGACATGATCTGCCGGGTATGTCCGATGGCGAGGTTGTATGTGTACAAGCTTGAGACGCAGACGAGTCTCAACTTGGCGACGCAGACTCACGGAAAAGAATATATTGCTGCCGAGAGTGCAGCTTTGGTGAGCCTCGGTTCGGTAATATCAGTTCTTGCGTCTCGACTAACATAAAACAGGCTGTCAGAGCAGCGATAGATCAAAAAGTGGGTATCATTTCCATGTCTTGGACTGTCAAAGAAACAGTCGAGAATCGCGAAGGCGTAAACACTTTCCGCCAAGCTATCAAGGACGCACTCGACGCAGGAATCCTTCTCTTCTGCGCCGCAGCCGACACAGGCGCCATAACAGAAGTCGAGTACCCATGGTCTTTCGACCGTCAACGCATCTTCCGCATCGGAGCAGCCACCGCAGACGGTCGCGTATGGGGCCCCACGGGCAACCCTCAGAATTTATCTTTCATCTTACCCGGCCACAAGGTCGTATCTCGAAATCCACACCGCGAGGGTGCGTTGCCGGATGACTTTGAGGAACGCACCGGTTCATCCGTGGCTACGGCTTTGGCAGCTGGTTTAGCAGCACTTATTCTGCACTGCGTCAATCTTGCTGTTGTTCACGGTAAGGAACACCCGTCTACTACGGCTGTTAGCGCCGAAGACCTGGAGCGGCTTGCGAATCACGACGATATGTATAATGTGCTTCGTGGAATAGGGTTGGATGAGGGACAGCAGCGGTTTATTGAGGTGTGGCGACGATTCGATCGCCCGGCGAAGGAGCTGAAGGAGCCGATGAGTGATAAGATGGATGCACTTGGGATTGTGGCTAGACTGGCTCGAGATCTTGTTCCTAGTGGGAGTAGCTAGTCTTAAGTCGGGCTATGGACATTCAGTAGTAAGACTAGGCCGCAATAATGAGGCAGGAATTTCGGCTTAACAGTGCAAAAGGAGATAGCTGACAATATATATCTTCCGCTAAACTTCGACGGAGAAGCCACTATGAACAACAGAGCATCGTCTCTCACCCAAAGAGTCGGCTCGTCCAATGACATTAATAACATTGAAACCACTTGCTTCTTTTCGTTACAACCCATAAAAATGTCTACTGGTAAAGATCAAAACAAAGCCATTCCCGACATTCCAGTCGTATATTTGTACTTATGTGTCCGGATCTTGCGTCTCCCATCAGGCAACACTTCCACATACTCATTCAGGCCGGGCCTATATCCAAGCTCCTTTTGCTTCTGTTTTGCAATCTTATCAGCCTCCTTCTCTGCAGTAGTTGGTGGCCGAGTTGGCAGCGGTAGCCCAGATCGACGAGCGTCCTCAACTGCAAGACAGAAGCCAAGGTCGTCCTGTATCTGCAGTAGAGTTTCGGCAGATAACGAGGAGATTTGCTTCTGCATAGGACTCAAACTTGTAGAAGAAGATGCCGCTGTTGAAGGTTTTATGTAGACGAATTCTGGGAGATCGTCACGAATGCGCTCGCAGGTCCAGCAATGGCAGTGTTCTTGTACGGGGGATGGGTCATCCATATCGAAAAGAATCTTCGCATCTCGTTTGAGATCCTGTGCCTGAGTTTGGTCTGGCTGCATACCTCCTATTTCCTTGAGAAAAGCCTTGTACTGCCTTGGAAAGAGTCGGTGCGTCCTCCAGAAAAGCCTAACTCCGAAGGACTGATGACAAACCATCTCCTCTTCCACTGCATTGGGTTCCCTCAAGTGAAAGTCGAGGTACTCCAAGCCCGCTCGGATCAGAGACCCTTGCAAGGCAGGTGAGCGTATCCACAGGAGCTTATTAGACTCCTCAATGATGTCTTCGTGCCTCTTGACTTCGCTGAATAGATCTGTTTCGATATGCACTTTGCCGGTGTCGGTATATGCCGGGGGACTCTGTAAATACTCAAGAATGTCGCATGGTTGAGAGGTGATATTAGTGAACAGCTTCTGCGCGGATCGAGGAAGTACAAGCTGCATCTTGTCCATATCGATGACATCCCGGATGGCAGGCCAAGGGAAGCAAAGGTTTTTCAAGCGCGTAGCATTGGTGCCCTGGGCGTTGCAAGCAGCCTCATAAGCTTCCGGACTCAGCATAAGGGAGTACCATACTAGTAGTATGTCCAAAGGTGGTAGGTAGTCCTTTGTGAGCTGAAGAGCAGCACGGGTGCCTCCATGATGTGAGTAGGCACTTGCATGATTCAGTAATAACTCAATACCAGACCACCATGTCGTAAAACGCGTGACGGCGAGTTTTATGAGAAGGTCCCATTTTTGGGATGCGGGAAGCTGCGTGGGCTCTGATGGTGATGCTGGCTCTGGACTTTTGGTCTCATCATATGAAGGTGGTTGGATGACCTTGACGTCAAGCGCCTTCGCACTAGCTTTCAGGTTCCGGAAGCACTCAAGCAGAGCCAGATGCACGGCGGCGTGACTCGCGTCGGGGTATGCCAATAGAGTCTCAATACTTTGCGCTTCCGTTTCGCAGGGAATTGAAAACACGTTCGAGAAGACTCTTGGGTCGGGGATAATCGTTTGTTTACCGTCTGCTTGGGAGGGCTTGTATGACGATGGCAATGTCCAGGTGTGCGGGTCCAGATTGACCGCATGGTCCACGGCCTTTGCGCCGCTGCGAAAGTTTTTAAACAGCGGCATCGAGAAACCGTTGCATATCGAGATGAAAGGAGAGTTTGGAAGATGAGCCACTGAAAGATGGAAGAAGAAGTATGTGGTATAAAGAGGGAAATTAATTCTTAGCCTTTCACTCCGCCTTGAATTCCTTGCGCCTCATTCTGGGGCGCATGCGCTAAGCCACCCAACTTTAAAAGCTTAATTCAGATAAGGCTCAGCGATGATCTTCATGATACGATCCTCAGAGTGATAAATATACCTATATACCATTACTTTCCGTAAAAAACGCATACAGTATCTTTGCAGCCTCCTCCGAATCGTCCTGTCCTCGAATCTGTTCCAAAGCAGCTTGGGTCTGCTCCGGTGCGAATCCCCGTTCAGGCGTGTAGAAATATTTGATCGTTTCCGTTGAAATCTCCTCGGTGAATTCAAAATGACCTTGAAATGTCAAGACACGTCCTGGCTGAAAGATTCCCTGCACGGCGCAATGCGGCGTGCTTCCTATCGACATCCACGACTCAGGCCATGCTGCTTCAAACCGAACATGGTCGCCGTGTGCGAACTGTATCCGTAATCCGTCTCCCTCGGGCAGGCTTAGAATATGACTGAAATGAGCTCTGAATTTCGGGTTCCAGGCAACTTTGTGGATGCCAACTTCATAACCCTTTGGATCCTTCTCGACAATCGCTCCGTATTTCTCAAGCAGAGCTTCAGAGATGATCTGGTGCCCGAAGCAAGCTCCAAACAGCCGTACATGTTGATAAGTCTGGTAGGTTTCTTGAATGAAAGTTTTCAACCTCGTAATCCAGAGATCTTCGTCATATACACCTTTGATAGAACCGGTGATCAGGAAGGCGTCGAAGTCATTTGGATCAGGATATTCGTCTTTGATAATGTCGAATGCAGAAATCTGTAGAACCTTACCAGACCCTAGAGTCTTATTGACAGCTCGCAGTCGGTGGGCAAAGATACCGCTATACGTTGGTCCCCAGGTTTCGGCGACCTTTGGTACGACATAGTCGCAATCCAAAATAGCGACCCGTACAGGTTGCTGCAGTTGACTTTTCACGGTCATTATTTCTCGGAGACGAAGATGTTCGATATGTGAACTTTCAAATTTGAGAGAGACAAAGAATTCATACTAGCTGAGGAGTCAGGCTTTGGAATACAGTAGATAAGGACTGCCTTATAATGTCCGCCTGATCATATATTACAGCCGAATGCACCCCCACTCACTATTTTTACCAGATATGGAAAGTTTTAGAGACTGTTGGACTGACTAGTACAATCTGATGCTACCATGAAGTGGGCGTTCTCCATCCTTATCGGCTACATGCCGACCTATGCCGAAGTACTCGGGATAACCTCCGACTAACAAATCCAACCACCATCGACGTTGTAAACAGCTCCAGTGACGAAACTGGCTTCATCACTGAGGAGAAAGGCAACAACATTTGCAATTTCCAGAGGTTCCGCAGGACGCTTTTGAACCTGCTGCGCAACTTCTTCTTCTACTGCTTCAGCCATTCCCTCACCTTCCATCATGGGAGTTCGGACACTGCCTGTTAAAGATAATGTCGTCAGAAATGTGGTGGTTTGATGTGAGGCGGCTGTGTGATTCTTCGACATGAAATGAGACGTACCTGGTGCCACGCAGTTGATGCGAATATTCTCGTTCTCCTTTGCAGCAGATCGAGACCTACCAATTACAGCATGCTTGCTCACACAATATATAGAAGCATTGGCAAAGCCAGCTTGACCATCAACACTTGCCGCCGATACCTGCACACTGATGAGCTTTCCTCTTCCACCAAAGAAGTTGATCGACACCTACAATGCTTCCTCCAGACTTCATATGATTCAGCTCTGCTCTCAAACAATTGAAAACACCGCGAGCATTCACTTCCATGATGAAGTCCCAAGTATTGTCAGTCTCTTCACGAAGACATGTACCGTGGGTGAAGACACCGGCCATGTTTACAGCACCGTCAAGCTTGCCAAAGACAGAAACTGTCTTCTCGATCCATTCGTTTATCTCTTGGCTATTACGCACATCAACTTCGGTGATGATGTGTCCGTCACCAGGGAGAGACTCGAGAGCAGCCTCAAGGCCCGCCCCGTTCATGTCGGCGAGCGAGAGTTGGGCATAACGACTGGCTAGAAGTCTAGCAACAGCGAGGCCAATACCAGATGCTGCTCCAGTGATCGCGATCTTTATGATTCGAGTTAGGTGCTTGATTCCTAACAGCAAGACTTCTTGATATGCATACCGTCTTGCCGTCGAATGAAGTCATTGTTGATGGACTTGGATCTGTTTGGCTGATATTAGGCGTGTATATGCTGGGAGATACCGTAAGTTGTGAGATATATATGTTATGTATAGTTGAGATCTGTGTCTAAGAGCTTATATAAACATGCAGAACTTAGGGCTGAACACATACCATTTAAATAAGTCCTCCATTCCCAAGGGTTGGAATCCGGCGCAAAGTTCACTCGTAGACCTGCCTATTCCCCCAGTATACGCGAATGAAACAATAAGCGTAAATCTTGCCTTGCATATGTCACTACGTAGTATGCGCAACAATTTCCCTTTCTTTCCAGCTTGGGTTACGCCTCTTACACCAAGTGGCTGTGCATAAATGGTACTGCATCTTCATTCGGCTCGTTAGGCTCGACATGCCAAATTCGGTTAGACAGCACAGACTTCTCTAGACAGCCCAAGCATCTTTTAACTCCGATCATTGGTACATTTTATGACGCATGGGCGAACGAGCGTAGTTTAATAACCTAGGGGTCGTAATTCGTGCAATCAACTTCCATTGTAAAGGTCCAGAAGCCAGCGTTTGCTTGCGAGCGAGCGTAGTTGTTATACCAAATGCGGCCCATGGAGATAAGATAAGATAAGATAAGATAACACCCAGGGAATCCTAAGTCTTTGCAGCATTGGTACTGATTGCAGCGTAATGATAAACAAAGCAGATGCGTTTGATATGAGTCATTATTCTTAGAAATACATAAACATTCTAGAGTCTAATTAAACTTATCTTTCCTTCTTCAAATCATTGCTTAGGTTGCCCCATCAGCGATTGGATATGTCTGCTTCGAGGCATCTATGTATAAGTCTTTGATATCATGGTGGAACTGCCCATGTACCCTGCGGGCCAGTGAAGTCATGATACTCCTGCTCAATAGCTCAGGCGTCTTGTGTTTATGTTTCCAATTATGGCTCACAAAAACGCCCTTGCACTCGCCATTTCCATCAAGCGTGAACTCATTGCCGTTGGCCTGATTACACGGTATGTTTTTCACATCATGTGTCCTGTTGAACTCGTACCGGATATAGTACGAAAAAGCGCTTTGCTCATGTGCCCACTTGTGGTTCCAATGGTTGCAGCCAGGTATACTCCTTGGACAATCTTCCCATCGCTGAAACATGTCTTGGGTACGCTGACTTGCTTGTGCGATGACGAAGCCCGTGTTAAGGATAAGGTTTCCCTGGGGATCGTAGTCTTGTTCCCAGTCAAGGTCGTAAGCCATGGCAACTAATGTTTCTGGGCGGTGATCCCAGAGGTTCATGAGCCATTCTAGTGGGAGGTCGAGATGGGTGAAGACGGCGTCTGAGTCTAGCGAAATGACAAAGTCATGGGTCTTGAGAGCCTCTTTGGTTACGGCTGGCTTTACCCAAGTTCCGTGTCGATCGGGATAGTCGGCTGCACGGACTAGTCGGTAATCGTAGCCATGAATCATAGCTAACCCATCAGTGTCAGTAGAGCATCGGGCACCAGAGTCGATTGACTATACCATATATATAGTGGTTTAGGTGACCTCCAGTCCGCCCGGGTAGTGTTGTAAAGTCTAACGGACATTCATTCAACATCGTGTTCTCCGTTGTACCATCAAGCCGAGTATCAGTATCAACGATAACAACCCGTTTCCCTAATGGCTTCTTCCATCTCACTTGGTCGATTGGTACTTCGAAGCGTTCTCCCTTATCGGTGACGAAGACTCTCTCCGTGATGGGGTGCACCAGGGGTTTCCATAGCTCCGCCATCAGCTTCGGTAGAGCCAGGCTCTCAGTTCCATTTCCATGCTGTTTATATGCTTCCGGGCGAGGTTTTTTATGACAATTGGCACTGAAGGTATCTGTTGCTTGTGGAGCAGAAGGCGATGGAGGATTAGACGGAGAGACAGTGGGTTTCCTATACGATACATCGCCATTAGCATCACAAGCAGAAGCCTTTGTCGCGCAAGCGAGTGGTCAGTATGTACTTACAGCGGATAAAAGGAATAGACGGGAAAGCAGAAGAAGACAAGAAATGCAGTGAGGCTGACAACGGAGCAAATCCATATAGCCCGCCTGGGAGCGTTCAACACTCCCATTTTGACACCATTTTGAGCACCACAGAATTGAAGGCCCATTTTGAAGAGAACGAAGCAAGAACAAAAGAACAAAGCATGACGTGACAGCTGCGAGCTCAACAATTTAAAGATGGCAGGCACTTAGACCGGGTCCCGCGGGGCTAAACCATAACTCGTAGCCCTATTGATCTGCGAAAGCTTGATGCTACGTCCCCTATTTGTAACTAGGAACAGCCGAAACTTTGATCTACGTAATCAAGCGGAAGCATCGCTGTCACTCGAAAACTATTTAGCCAATGACGATGTATCCATCGTATGATGGTTACGATTCTTACCTTCCAAGCACAGACTGTGGCTGGAATAGGCAACTACCGAAGTATACGAGAAGGCTAATTTCCCTTTCTTTCAAGGGAGAATTGTTCTAGACCTGTCCAATAAGCTTTGGCAATTGGTTGTCAAAGTGTTACCTAAAGCAAGGTCCACAGCTCGGTTAAGAAGCCGATAAGCGTCAAACAACCAACACATGGCTGTACCATGCCAAGGCAAGGCTCGGGGCCCTTTGGACCAGTTTATCTCAGCACCTTAGTTTGACATTTGAAGCTTCCCTTCTCCCTGAAGGAGAGGGTTAAGAAGCAGGCAGATGGAAAAGGCTTAGACATCTTGAGATTCTCAAACAAGTCTGAGTATACTAACAAGTCAAGATATGTAGCGCAGCTTATTAGTCTAACTTGGTCTGCTTTATTGAAGATGGATGTCCCTCATGATGATATTCGTCAACCTACGGAGTACCACGATCAACAATAAACAATGGGTCTATGGCCAGTAAAAAAAGACGCATCAGCACATGAGAATCCCAATCTATTGGACTTTGCATGATGCAGCTAAGCCTCCCTCTTTACGCGTCAGGGCTGAGGCGCAACACCGGAGGATTCAGTAGCGTAGTGCGAAAAAGGAAGACCGTCTCATTGCGTTTACGCGAAAGCCAATCAGACACCCCAGCACTGAGTCAAGTAAACTTCGGCGTTGACTAAGGTTAAAAGGCTAATAGGCTCGCACTCTAGCTACGGCCCGACCAGCTAAAGACTTCCTATACTTTATTCTAAGAATATGGCCAAAATTCGATAAATAATAAAGGGTCTTTCTTCATGGGGATCATCTTTTGTTTTCACTCTCCTGCCATGGTTTATCCTGATCGTAGGTCATGTGCTGGCCATTTCGGCCAATGAGGTGCGGAGTCGGTGTATGACTCAGCCTACGTCATGTTCAGGCTGTTAAACATGAGCCGCCTCTCTCACATCTATAGGTAGGGTATATTTGCAGCCAGCAGACCTCTTCGCATTTACGTTGATATACTACTATAGAGCCTAGAGATCTATACTAAATTCATCCAATCTCACCTAGCTTAACCTATCTATATCTTTTCATCGTTTAGCAAAGTCTTTATGTTTTCTTGCCCCCAACTGATATTTATCCTGAGTGTTTCCACCAGAATATGGCTCCGGATACTTTTCCAAAATTCCTGCAACTCCCGAAAGAGATTCAGATTCTCATATGGGAAGCTGCAGTCCGCCCAATCCCGGGCGATCGCCATGTTCACCGATTCTATATCGCCGACTATCGTGTTCTCCAGCCAACTCCCATAAAACCGATACAAGGGAGATGTCTTCGCTTGCTACGCACTAAGAAATTCGAGTATGAGTCTGTAAACATTGCTTCAGGACTTTCACTAGCCGTCCCAACCGATGATGTTGCGGGCAACCCAAATGACTCAGTCTACCTGACAGACAGCTATCTCTGGACTTTTTGCAAGGAATCACGTCAAGCGATGGAAAGCCACTTCGCTAAGAATGAATGGTGGTCGCACATAAAGTCCCCTTTCCATCCGAAGCGTACAGCAGAGCCAGGCCAATATGCCGGGCAAAAAGGGGCTGCTCATACGG
This sequence comes from Fusarium pseudocircinatum, assembly GCA_013396035.1. Classification (NCBI taxonomy): domain Eukaryota; kingdom Fungi; phylum Ascomycota; class Sordariomycetes; order Hypocreales; family Nectriaceae; genus Fusarium; species Fusarium pseudocircinatum. The sequence goes on along the minus strand of JAAOAS010000051.1, from coordinate 41,456 downwards.
CATCCTACCAAGACAACGGTGGTATTGTCAAGCACATCACAATAGATTTCGACAACGATCTCATCCACTTTGATCCTCGATGGCTTAGCCAAGTGGATTGGTGGCATATTAGCCCGAGTACCTTTTTATCTTTATTCGACAAACGCCCTTCCAATCGAAGATCAGGATTCAGCTTCATAGGGAGCAGCATTGCGATGGATTATGACCCCTCGATTATGGATACCCTCAAGAACCGAAAGCTCCATTACAACCAGATAGGATTGGGGATGACTCGTGGAGCTTTTGAAGACATGATCAGTTATCTGCTTGACGTTGCCAAGGTCACGATTTGGTGTGTCGATTACAGCTTGATACGGGCACAGCATATCCCAAGAACTTCAGATGAGGGGAGAGGACAGCAAGACAGGAACGCGCACAAATCAAGGGAGATCTTTCGTTCAAATGATTTCATCTACACGGAAGTCAAAAGAGAAGACATCGGCACCTCGTGGGTCGTAAGCAACGGCAATGATGAAGACAGCAGTGGCGAGACGGAGATTGCTTTTGACATGTTTGATACTCTATCTCTCTACGGTGCCCTACCACTCGACGATGATGATCTCAGTCATCTTCGAGTTCTAGCTTGTGAACCAGCGGTTGGAAGAATGCGTCGACCGCGAACACCGTGGGCATGGAGATGCGTTGGTGAGACCTGCGAGACTTGTTATCCCGACAAGATTGTGCCTCGCGTGCCCCCATCGACTATCAAAAGAGAAGGATCAGAAATTTCATCAGATATTTCCAGCTCAGACTTGAACTTATTCGATTAAATAGATCAAGCGACAAGACTTGGAATCTCTATGAAATCAAATATTGGAGGCTTGTTTGGAGATGATTCTGGCCCCACAACTTATCGTTATCCGGCCGACTTGCCGCGCGGTTGTCATCATAAGTGCCGAGTTTGGTGACGTGATTATCAATCATGTTTGGCCGATCAGATATCATGGCATGATTTGCTTATATACCAATCTCGGGAACATTTAATAACTGGATGCACACCTCGTTTTCTTTGAAAGAGTTGGCATGAAACCTCTATCTTTCCGCATCTTCAGTCTCAAGCCATACAGGTCGCATACCGTCCGACCCTTTTCTTCGAGTTGTCATTTCTCCAAAAGCTTTTCTTCCTTGAATATCAGAAACATGGGTGACCAGGTAAACCTTCATGTCATTCATGATAGTAATAGCCCGATGACTGATAGTACCAAAGCCAGATGAGATCAGGCTCAAGCCAACCAAGGACGGCTCTTTCATTCGGCCTGACAGCGCCTTTCGCAGTTTCATATCAAATGACCCAAACTCTCAGTTCCCCGCTGAGAAAGATCGCTATGTTCTCTATCTCAGCCCAGGATGTCCATGGGTAGGTCATCTTTAGACTATGCTTTCACAGTACTGACAACGACAGTCTCATCGCGCCATGATCGTTAGAAGCCTCAAGAAACTCGAGAATATAATCGACTTATACATCTGCTCACTAACTATGGGCAAGGACGGTTGGTTTTTCGATGACAGCCCAGAAGCAGCCAAGTATGGTGTGCTCCCCAAGGATCCACTGTATGGCCTTGACACGTTGAAGCAACTGTATCTCAAGGCCAACCCAAATTATGAAGGTCGATACACTGTGCCCGTCCTTTGGGATAAGAAGACACACACCATGGTGAGCAACGAGTCGAGTGACATCATTCGGATGCTATACACCGAGTTCGATCACCTTCTTCCTGATAAAGATCGTGAAATAAACAGACCTGGTGGCGGTTTCTATCCTGATGATTTGCGCAACAAGATTGATGATATCAACGAATGGGTCTACGACACTGTTAATAACGGAGTCTACAAGACAGGATTCGCTATGTCTCAAGCTGCGTATGAAGAAAACGTCGTAAAGGTTTTCAAGTCACTCGATCGGCTGGAAAGAATCCTCGACGAAGGCCCCTTTCTTCTCGGCAAGAACATCACCGAGGCTGACATCCGTCTGTTCCCAACCATTCTTCGTTTCGACGTTGGGTACGTCCCTATTTTCATGTGCAACCTTGGAACCATCAGGGATCACTATCCAAATTTGCATCTCTGGTTGAGGAGACTTTACTGGGACAATAGTTCCAGAACTCACGGTGCGTTTCGAAGGACTTCGGAGACTTGGCTTGAGAAGTACAAGACCGGTTATGCGAATGCTAGGCGAAGGGTGCTTGGTATCACTGGGCCGCATATTGTTCCCAAGGGGCCTCTGGTATTGATTCACGAGTTGGAAGAGGGAGAGAGACTTTAGGCCTGATCATGAAGTATGGCGGTCACTGAAACTTGAAACTAGCAGTCTATAAGTATAATATAATGATATTGATGAGTTGTCTTCCTAAGCCCTCGTACTCCTATAACAGATCGTGATATGCGTCAAGATTTACTGCCGGCACCGGACCTTGTACTTGACCAGCGATGCTCCAAGTGTGAGCGCACTCAGCCAAGCAACTAACCAGGTAGCTCTGTTCTTCCGGAATGCCAAACTTCTCGATAGACCTTGATGCTTGTATCGAGGCGTAAATCAATATGAGTGGTGCATGACGAAGCCCATATTGCATTTTGTAAATCCGAACAAGGGCAAGAATATCCTGAGCTGCTGTAGTGCAAGAAAGTAGTGATGCTTCTCGAGCCGAGGCAACGTTACTGGCGGTAGCTGATTCGTAGTTCAAGGCAATGCGGATACTGCTATAAAGAAGACTTGATGATAATAATTAGTCCTGTAATCTCGTTCGGGCTATTGGGGACCTACTGGAGTGTAGCCACTGCGGGTGTTATTGTCACACCCGTCGACCACTTATTCCACTTTGCAAAAGCGGGCAGTGCATCCCTCCACTGTAAAAGCTCGAGGTTGAGATTGTCAAGCAATGTCTGTCGTGTGAAGACATCTGTCTGCGTTCGAGGCGTCCTTGGAGAAAATACTGTCGTCATCATCTTCTCGACAATTCTGTACAGACGAATCTGCTCTTTGAGATATGGTATATTTGACAAAACTCGAAGCTCTTCTGGGTCATCGCCGAAACCAACAGGGCGCCAGTACTCCATTCCGGGGCCGTCACTGACTTCATTAGTTGGGTTGAAAGATGGGAATGGGGAATGTCTTACGTTATGAACTCCAGTAGATCGACCTCAGCGCTATCGAAGGCCAGTTGTACGGGTCTCCCGAGGATCAAGCTTATCAGTTTGTCTGATATGTATGAGCCCCAATAGATTCTGCGACGGATCTCAATATCCTCGCTAGATATAATGGTCGAGTCATGTGGCAGCCAGTTCATAGGATCACTTTGGAAACCCAAGTCTTGAGCCATACGGAATGCGATACCTGTCTTTTGTAAGAATAAACAATCTCATACGAGGATTCAGTATATCATACCTGAGAAGGCCCATCCCTTGGATACATTGCCGCGACCAATTTCAAAGAATGCCAAGCATAAGAATGACTGGACGGTGGGGATAGAAGGGCGGCTTAGGCCGGATACCATCACGATACTCTCAGCCGCTTGGAAGAACTGCTCAGTCAGGTTCCGCTCCACTTCAGTGTCTGACATAAGGAGGCCCAATGCGCAAATAGACAGGAGAAGTGCAGATGACCAGTATTTGCAGCCTTTTCGCTCACCAAAATGGTCTCTAAGAAACGCCTCGCGATAAACAAACATAAAGTGGGGGTACTGCCAGCGAAAGAACTGCTGCAGTGCTTTGAAAACTGTGTCGTCTTCCAACTTGATGCCGAAGTGATCCATCACATGGTCAAAGTTATTCTCTGCGTACAGACTCTGTGTTGTGCTTGGAAAGCTCTCACTTGTGGTGAGAAGATCACTGTTGAAGATGCTGGTCGCGCCATGGTAGACCAGTGATCCTTCTGCATCTGGTTTCAGGCGTGCTCGGGCTGTGGTATCAGTTTGAATGACTTGAGATGGCCCTGCGATCGAAATATTTGATGTGCCCTGTATATAAGCCCCAGGCCCGAGCATTTCATCTCGACGAGCGGGAGAAGCGTCTCTCAACTCCTGGATGAACGCTTCTAACGAAGCAACTCTATTTCGTAGACCAATCGTGTACTCTGAAGATGGTGGGTTTCGTCTCTTGTCGATCTTTTCATACTCGCAGCCTGCACCCGCTGTCGCACAATTCGTGCATGGGACTGTTCGCGTGCATCTCAACTAGCGCTGTCAAACTTACACTTTTCCATCAAGATATCCCAACATGAACTTACCTTTCGATATCGGCAACGTTTGCAACTAGTGCCTCGTGTTAGTGAATGACATTTTTGGTGACGTGCTTGCCCAGGGTCTCACGAGAGTTCTTGCTTGCCGGTTGTGGGGTTCATATCGGGCTAGGCTAGATACAGTACAACTAGAGTAAGCTGGCAAGGTCTTATGATGCCAAGTTCAAATACCGATCAGGCATCGTGTCAAGTTGTTGCGAAATATCAGCCCAACATTTGAGGAGGGGGTTGGGGAAGCCGGTTGGAGGGTTAAATGCGAGTTGGGTGTGTGGGTCGAGCTTCTACTCCATTGCCAACTACTCCGTACCTAACTTACAGTACCACCTTATTAGAGTACTAACCTACCCACCTGGCCTACCCAGGCTACCCTAGAACAATCTATCATCAACGTTAGTTTTGTTAATGACTCATTTAACAAAATAGTCTTTGGCTTTCTGCTTACTCTGCCACTGGAGTTGGGTATAAATAGACTCTAGGTTCTGTCTGCTGATTTGAGCTCTCAGCCATAACCCTCAATTACAAATAACATATCTAGCTCATAACTGAGACTTAACAACACAATGACTAACCAATTACTACAGCGTAAGGCTGAGGAATTAAAAACTTAGATGATGACTCCTTGGCCTGCCTTGGAGGCAAATAAAATGCTCCAATCTATATAAATACCCTCGTCTCCCCCCTCCTGCTTCTCCCAGTCTCTCACTAAAACAGACAATTACTACAAGCCGAAAAGAAATGGAGCTCGTTGAAACAGATCCTTTCACCAAGCTCCCACCGGAGCTACGTATACAGGTTCTCATATCGACTGGCTGCAAATCGTCGATAAAATAATTCAAGCATCTCCTGTCCTCCTGCAACAATATCTTGCACACAAGAAGTCTATCTTACGACAAGTCCTTGCCGCCGAATTTGACGCCGAGATGATACAATACGCTATGGCTATTTTGTTGTTTCCGAATCGTCGGACCTGTGCTGATAAGCATCAACGCAAGCGGCTTGGTCGTGCACACTTGCGGGCTTGGTCAAAATCTCAGTTGCCCGATCCATTCGAGGACGATGACGACCACCTGGTGGGTCAGCTCAATAAGTTACATGATCAAATTCTTCTTTTGGTCGAGGACTATGTCACCAAAGCCACTGCTCCCTTTCCCCCACAGGAATATCTTTGTCTACCAAAAATTCAGCCGCTATCAACTGAAGGGCACCTTGTGTTCAAAGGCCTCAAGATCACACCGCGATTTCGTTCCACCAATCTCACATCCTCGGAACGGAAAAGGTTTGTCAAAGCATTTCTGGTGTTTGACTTACTATGCAAGGACAGCACATTCTTTTATACTCCCAGCAATCTGCGGCTACGTAAAATCAGCAACGCCGAGTTCGAAGCTGTCGGATGTGTCCACAGCTATGTCTGTTCTCTATACGGAGCAATGCTAGCCCAATGCAACCATGCTGATCTCCCATTCGCTTTCGCGACTCCTACATCCTTAATTCGGACATATTTTCCGGTTCCCGACGCCCTCTTTTTTGATGCCAGCGTCTACGCACCTAATCTGCATTTACTTTCTCGCGACTTTGGTGAGGATATTGGGGCCGGTTTCTCAACGCTTGGGCTCGATCGCCTAATCAGATTCCTTCGCTACGATATGGCTAAGCCAGATGAAAGGAAAGCACTCGACAAGAAACTCAAAGAGATCTGGAAGTATGGAAACCCTTCTATCGCCCACCCGTGGGAAGCGTACTTCCATAACCTATTCGCAACCAAGCAAAAATATATAAATGGTTACGAATCGTCATTATACAACCAGCTCTCTCTGAAGCCCAAAGAGAAGCTCAGATACAAGCTCGGTCAGGAGCGCGCTTGGGTGTTTTTCGATGACAATCGCTTTTACCCGCAAGAGAGCGCCGAACAACCAACTTTTCCATCAGAGAGATTTCTTGCAGATCAACGAGCTAAGAAAACTTTTATCAACGATTGGTTTGATAATCTGAGAGATGACAAAGACTAACGATGAGCCTAGGGTATATTCCCACCTATGATTCAAACTCACCCCTGATAACAGTGGAATTCTATCCACTCAGAAGAGTGGTGTGCCACTTCTGCTGGGCAACAGGTAACAAGAATGACGTTTGGACGCTGGTGCTTTTCTGCAAATGAACTCTGTTTCCTAGTCTATCGCCTTGAATCTTAATCGTATTGGCACTCTGACAAAACGGGTAGACTAATAACGGAACCCTTTGGATCTTAGTAATGGGAAGGAGAACACAAAGGACATTGAAAAGTGTGTAGAAGGTTGGGAGCATTTCGGAACATTCCAACTTCGCGAAAGCGTTCGAGCGGCCAAGCTGAGTAAAAATAGCGCTAATATATGTAATGTCTAACAAGAGAAAAGGAAAGATAATCCGGAATACGACTAAAAATGAGGAAACAGCTGTAACCACTGGAAGGTGAGAAAAACTCCAACGGGACAATGTCGTAGGCTTGCAAAAATCTCAGCGACAATGAACGCCCTTGACAGAACATATGCGGTGCCCAAAACAGATAGCAAGTATATACAATAGAACTTGGCAAAGTTTCTGATGAATCTCCTGAGATATTCCGGTGTCCTTCGTGGAAAGACGAGAGCATGAGACCTGTCGAGGAATAAACACCAAAGGGTGAGCCAGATCAGGCCTGATATCATAACGTAAACAGGCAACGCGCACATGATGATCATACAGCTGAGCTGCCACAATACTGCCTCTGTGTACGAAGGGAACGTTAACAAGAATGTAGGCACAAGATGAAGACCACCATAGCAAATAGACAGGGCAGCAGCGAGGAATACTATCTTATGGTACCTCCAGAACTTCCACATGGGACCATATTTCGAAAGAAAACCTTGCGTTTCATAATGCGGAGCAAGATCAAGGGAGAAGAAACTTCTACCCTCCCAGAAATCTCTTTCGCAATTCAATATCAGTTCTTGTCTGAATTCGTCCAGGCGCACCAGGAGAAGGATACGCTTTTCTCTCTCCGGGAGATCCGGTATACCGTCTTCCTCACACCTGTGCTGTCGAATCCTTATCGACGTTTCAGCCAGGTACTCTCGCTGCTCGTTGGAGTATTTGGACAGAATAGTATCCCATCGCCGAAAGAACTCAGGTGTAAGTGAGAAAGAGTCCTTGACGGGTTTAGATCTTCGACTGAGCTTGTGTTTAACCATTGTCTGACCACCCCAGATGTTTTCGAGAGGAAATAAAGCATCTTTGGTATTCACGCTGTAGAAAGCAAGTCCAGAAGGGAGAATATCTCCAACTTTCATTTTTGTCGACGCCGGATCGATCCATCTCATTTGGCGACCCAGAGATCCTTCTGGGGGTGGCTGGTCTGGTGTTTGACGTGAAGGGAAGAGTGCTAGACTGTATGACATCCTACTATAGAACTGCTTCTGTAACATCATGGCCAGTTCGGCTTCGAAACCATGTGGTTGAGCAACGAATGGTTCCTGAACATCCAAAGGTTTCTGTACGCTTGTCAACTAGTAGCAATGAGATTTTGAGGGAAACACGAACCTTGACCCAACAACAGTATTGGATGATAGCAAAAAAGACATGCAACATGGTATGGATTTCCAGTAGTGTAAGTGGAAGTCCAAATACAAACCGGCAAACACATTGCGTAATCATCCAGAGTATCTGAATAAGAACAAGGGCTTTTTGAAATACACCAGCCTTACTCTTGTCGTCAACGTCTTTCTCTAGGACTCTAAACCAACAGCCCTTGCTGGCGAGTTGAACTATAGCAGGCGGGCCTGCGCGGACGGTCCTTCGGACGGGTTTCCGGCCCTTTTCGGGTTGAGGATCTTTGAAAATCTTCTTGGCTGAAGGGTCAAGATCCGAAGTAGACAGGATATCGTTGACGTCGAAACGAACTCCTCCCATAACGATAAAGTAGGCGTACTGCAAGTTGATCTCAAACTAGAAGCTGTTATTGAGTATTCGGGCGCACCGTGTGAGTTTCCTTACATCATCATCGGGACTTGATATTAACGACTTCTGTTGTTTCTGTATCTTTTGGAGTTCCGACTTGAGAGTCCAGGCAGAGTAAATCTGATTACTCGCGATGAGTAAGGAGAATTCCGGGACCATAATAGTCAACAGGACCCATTTTATCTTCTCTAGCAGACGGCGTTGCCATGTAGAGTTCGGAATTATGTCAAGATGAAGGGCCGTGAAGACACAGGCAATGAGGGTAAAGATGCAACTTTGAAGAATGTCGAACGTGCCCCTGATATTAGGAGAACCAACCCAAGGTGGAGCAAACTTTGAGTTCAGATCTGTTCCATTGGAGTAAAGGATAGAAACCTGCCATGGTTGGGTGAAATTCGCTGAGTTGAGGTCTCCCATATTGACTTTATCGAGAAGGACAAACCAGGCAAATATGATGCTGCGCTCTCAATGGTGTTGATATTCTTGTTTATAGTATTAATACTAGTTTATAACGTGTAAACTTCAACCCTCAGCATGCTATGGCGATGTCGAGCCAGCCGATGGGCGTGCTGTGTTCACTACCCCGTATTCAGTCGAGTCGTCTGACAAAACTACAAAAGCCACCGAGTTCCCCCCGCAATGTAACATAGCTGAAGATAAAAAGAGGCTCGGGGCATAATACGAATTCTCTGTACGACAACCCCTTATTATTCGCGTTCTTAAAAGACCTGAGGAAATGGCCTTGAATTCAACCGTTGTCGAGTCAAGTGCCCAATCCTCAGGTACCCCTCACCTTGAACTCGTCAACAACCAAGTCCCATACCGCGACGCTGTTGTGTCATGGAAACTTCCCAAAGTTCTACTTTTAGGCGAGGAACGTTACATTGACAGTTTCGAATTTGCTTGCGTGACACATGTGGTATTGCAGTGAGCCCTTTTGTCAGTACACAGAGAAGAATCATGTAACTGATGGGCTAAAAAGAATATCAGACGCTCGACAACGACAAGTATTTTCTCAGATTGGGGTTCAGCACGACTATGGCTATCACTTCCCTTTTTGACACTTTCTTGGTAAAATGATCTCCCAGGCGCTGTTCGAAAAGGAGACTTCGCTTGAAATATTGAGTTTTACAAGGGTCAACGACCACGAATTCATTGGGTTTGAGAACAAGGACTATACTAAAAGCAATAACAGCACAGACATTAATGTTATTGAAGTGAGTCTTACGGAGTAGAAGACCGCAACCTAATGAGCCTATGGAGATCTTTTGGAGACCTACTAGGGGCATCATCATCCAGAGGCTTCGAGAATGCGAGTATGTATAGTGAGGGTTACACTTCGGGGCTTTGAGGCTGAGATGAAACACAGGGTTACAGGAGTCCCTTTCGGCCCCGAGACGGGTACCTTTGGTCGATGCTTGACGGGTAGACACTGTAGCGTCTCTTGTAGCACGGAACCAACACAGCCAACGTCTTCGAATGTTCAACGAATGCAACCATGTCTGAGCCCTGTCGATCATCTATCCTCGTGACAATCCAAGGCCCGAGTCAACATTCAGCCTAATAGTTACAACATGACATTCTCGTATCTCTCATAGGCATATTAGGGTCCAATTTGTTCTCGGCGAGTGTTGGTTCTGTGACGAACTGCATTAGAACCCTCAGCTAGCATAAGTACTGTATTAGTATGTCGATCATTTGCCATATTTACATATGAAGAAAGGTTAAATCCTGGCTCTTTATTACGGCGGCTGGCAACCTGTTTTCTCACACGATTCAGTCCCCATCTTCATTTAGTAATTGTGGCGTCAAGGTTTCCTAGCCTCCCCGGCAGTGACATCCCTACGACAAGGATTGTGGGCTGGAAAATAAGGCAGCGAATACCGCCTAATTGCAGCAGAAGCCCAATGCCTCACCAAAGAGTTGAAATGACCAGCTGGACTATGGAGTCAAAGTGAGGCCTTCTCGAGAGTCTTGGCTGATTGCTGTACGCGTGTATCAACGTACCAGGTATACTCAAAGCTCAAGGGCCGGATTTGGAACCAAGAAAGTATTTTCATGTAACAGAGAATTTATTAATACCTTTACTTTATGCTTCTTGAACTTCTTGAGAGAAATTCCTTCTCAGCCTGATTTCAAGGGCCTTGGGGAGCAACAAACGTTGGCGGCCGCGGTAGTCTGGTAGATCAAGTTGCCAAATTGTTAGTCTAGAGGATATCAAATCTGCCTTAGTTGATCCAAAACTCATGCAAGCACCTTGTCATTTGACACAGGATTCGGAGGATTTCCTTGCCTGCCCCAGACTACGCCCATCTCACAGAGAGATCTTCTGCACAGCGAGCTAAGACCTCGAGATAGGCAAACACCAACGAAGTGATTACCGTTATCTTGATAGCTCATCCGAACGAACCGGTAATGGCTGTTTCACAAAGAATCCTAATCGTGCTATAGCCTGGGGCATGAATAATTGCCAAGCATAGCCAAGGCAACCCCCGCGTCGACTATGACTCGGACCCTCTTTCATATGCCGTTAGGGGTTCAATATGCCAAAACGGCGCTAGCATTACTCGACAGCTTGGTTACGTACAGCAATTTCAACTTTCGGCATTTTCCCTGGCGTGCGAACTGATTACTCTTCTCGTTTCAGTCAAGTCATGTCAAGGCTGCATGCTTCCTCCAAACCGTCCAAGCCACGGCCTGGGATCTCATCAGTGGCGTACGGGAGGTCAGCATTCTATCGGATATTCCCAGCTCAAAGTGATTCCCAGCAGATCAATATGCCAAGATCCTCCCCTAACGGCTCATCAAAATCCACAGCAAACCTTATGCAGAGGATCCCCCCTGTCTGCGTTCTTTCTTCTCTTCCAGGGTGAAGCCCCTACGCTGAAGAGTCAGGACATGACACAGGACCTGTTACGACGTCAGGACCTGGCATATGGCGAATGAGAGGTGCCGGAGCGATATCATGCTCCCTGGGCACAATGTCGATCGACAGGGTTCCCCGGAGACGGTCTGTGAGATCTACAGTCTAAATACAACGTCGTCTGTTTTTAGTCCGTCTTCCTGCTGTTGGCCCTGAGTTAGTGCACTGACAGTCCGGGAAAACTGAGGAGCAGTGCCGTTTCCCCTGTTTCTTCGTCTTTGTAGTGCTGTAGATCCTATTTCTTAGCTTCTTCCTCATTACATCTCGTGCCTTGATTCTCTTCCCATTTCATTCATATAGATATCAGCCCTGCGGAGCCTTTTCTTTTTCGTTTTTCGTTTATCTCTTCTCCATTTCCCAGCGACCGGGTAATTGGGCAGACCCATCGGTACTGATACATAGTTTGTCTGGGGATCCATCTGCGGAATCTTCTTCTTCTGCCATTCTTTGCATTCACTCACCGATAATGGCTACCGCAACACACTACACGCCCGATGCTGGGGTGATGAGCTCTCAGATCATCACCTATTCCGTCGCCACAACTCTCTTGGTCTGTCGTCTGATATCTCGAAGGCTTACACACGTCGCATTGTGGTGGGATGACTTTTTCGCGATGATGTCCTGGGTGAGTTGTACATGTCCCTCTGATGGTTACCACTTACTGATTTTTCTCTCTAGATTTCTGCTTCTCTCTACTTTAGCTTCACGATTTACTGTATGTACATGGACATCTTCATACCTCATCATAGTACATCAAGGTAGTCAAGTCAAATCATGCTAACAACTCTCCAGGGGCTGTGGACATGGGTCTTGGCCACGCGAAGTCGGAGGTTCCTCTACCAGCGGAAACAGTCGAGGAGTACGCACGAAAAGGACTATTCATTGCGGAGTTCACATACGCAATGTCCCTCGGCTTCTCCAAGCTTGCTATCCTCGGCTTCTACTGGCGCCTATTCAGTGTCTCGAATATCCGAATGGGGATCCGTATCCTTCAGGGATGCACCGTGATCTGGCTCACCATCCGAACTTTCATGACCATCTTCCACTGCATACCTGTCAGTGCCTACTGGGACCACCATATTAAGAACGCCGTATGCAACATCGACCCTGCCAAGTTCATGTTTGGTACGACACTGGTACATCTTATGCTTGAGATTGCCGTGTTGTCGTTGCCTGTATTTCAGGTCAAGAACCTCAAGCTCCGCCCGGGTCAGAAGATCGCTGTCGTTGCTCTGTTCATGTTTGGTATCTTGTAAGTCTTGTCTGTCTTTATTTCGCCGTCGCTCGTTGTCTTGCATTAGTAGGAAGCTAACTTAGTCTCCTTTACAGCGTTTGTATAGCCTCGATCATCGTGCTTATCGAAGCAATCAACCTCAATCCCAACACGACTGAGATGGCAAGGGATATTAGGGGAGTCATCATCTGGGCAGGCACAGAAGCCTACCTTGCAATCATCTCTTGTAAGTAGCGTAGCATGATCGCTGACCTTTATGCTAACCTTGATAGCTTGTCTCCCCATCATCCGACCTATCTTCCGCAAGTTCATCTCGAGCTCGATACTTTCATCTAAGTCCAACTCAAGTGCTCCCAATCCTATCAGCGGCTTGACTAGCAGCCGGGGTATCAAGCTTACCAACGTTACTCGAACAAAAGAAATCGACGACAATAGTTCTCAGCGACAGCTTGCCGAGCTTGAAGACGGATCGTCTGATGATATGAACTTTCATGGCTACCAAGAACGTGTCCCCAACCACAACACTGTCATTACCAGTTGCGCCGATGAAAGACCCAACAGCCACGCACACAATACAAGTGTACAAGGCATTCAGGTTAAGAATGAGACAAGAATATACTATGAGTAGAGCATCTTTTTCTGTTGGAGAATGAGGGAAGCCTATTCAGGCTGTTATAGCGACTTTGCATTATATGATATGAAGCATAATGATAGACACCAAACTTCGCGCATATTGATACAGAAATCTTTCTTCCAGCAGGAACAGTAATAATTGCCATGTTAGGTCTTATGAATGGATAAAGCCGGTGTGTTATCAGTTGTTTATTAGAGACTTCCCGGCAGAGCTCAAGAAAGTCAAAAACAAATGTTGCCTTGTCAATCCTGATTATGCATGAAAATCCCTAGGGAGGGAGAGAAGACTTGGGACCTTCATTCCTAATGACACAAAGGCTTAGGTAAATTAGCATAAATTTAGGATATCTTTAATAGCTTTAGGGTGCCTTTTCTGAGTTCATTTTAATGTTCTATATTGAAGTCTGATGTTTTCTTGCCCCCTGAGGAATAACCAACGGGCTGTTGCAAGACATTCACTTGCCGCGATGAACTTTTAAACCTCGCTTCATGATTGAGATAGTGGTGAGCTTGTTATCTTATCATTAACAGACCAACTATTGTGCCCAAGTCACTGATGATGCCTTAATGGTGCTTCCTGGATCATTGGTTCAGAGTCAAACACGGCAACAAAAGCTCACAAACAGCTTTTCACTCTGATCAATCTTTTGTCTCTAAGAAATGACTGTCAGTGAATATGAAAGCACTATCAATTGTCTTATAAACTCTATCCGTGACATGAGGATTGTCTTGCTGACTTGCATGTCTTCCCTTGACCTTCAGACTCGTGACGTCAATCACGTGAGAATGCCGCTCTCATTCGCGCCCGCTTACGTATCGATATCATCAAACAATCTAGACAATCTCCGTTAGTCTAGACTAACTCTAACTAACCGCCAGCGCTCCCCGAACTCAAAATGGATCGCCTCTCAACTGAGCTCCTCTCCATGATCGCAGCGGAGGCTGCTGCGTGTGGACCGCAAATTGACATCAACACCGTCTTCGACGTCTGGGACTCTAATGACACGTTGAAAACCCCCCGGACGTTGTCTCGACACAATTCCCTTGCCCCATACGCCGCCGTTTCACACAATTGGCAGCTCGCCTTTGAGCCGTTCACTTTCCATACCCTTGTCATCTCGCCCAAGAGACTGATTGAAGCGGCACAGCAAGGCTACCTCACTGAACGGCGCCTGGGGTACGTTCGCTTCATCGCTGTTCTCATCGCCTTTCCCCTCCCGCGACCATGGGATACTCCCATTATTTTCCCTCCTGGATTAGATATTAGAGGGGACTTTTTGAGAGCTAGAGATGATCCAGGATATGTCTCATCTGAGGATGAGTTCGAAGAAAACGATGGAGATGGTGATATCACTAGCGTGATCGACTTTCCCCACCCGCGAGACAGAGGCTACGATAGAGTATTCGCCAAGATCATGAGAATTCTCTTCAGCGCCCTCAAATTGGCTCCTGTCCACGAGAATCAGGAACCGTACATCGATGTACGATTCGGCTTCCCAATACCCCGGGAATTTGGACTGAGCCGCATTTCCAGCCCTGAAGAGATGGAGGCAAATACCCTAGAGGGCCCCTGGCTTACAACTATCTATTTTGGTATGAACCGCAACGGCGAGGAGCTACCAGAATTGCCGTCTATAGCTTCATGCAGTTTCGCACTCGTCTCATGGAGTTTATGCTTCGAACCTCACACGGCATGCATCCTTGCTAGCAAGATGCCACATCTGAAGAAGCTCAAACTTCATCTCAGTGATAGGGAGTTGAAAGATCCAGGTCTCAGAATTGAGATGAGAAAGAGTAAGGTCTCCAAGGGCTGCTAACCTGAGTCGCTGACAGTTCTGTAGAGCTCGCAAGTTCGTTGTCTATCTTGCCACAGGGCATCTACGACTTCGATTTTCATTATTCACGAGGTATACCGCGGGATCACGTACACATACCCACCAGTATACTAGATCCAGAAGAAAACTGCGATGACCTTAGCCAAGCGCTCTTCAACTTCTCGCAGCGAGAGAACCTTACGCGATTCTCGGCCGAAGGCAGTTTCGAACTGAGTGTAATGGGCCCATCAGAAGAAGCTCTGGCAGGCTGCCCCGGCTGGCCCAAACTCGAGAATTACGAGATCGGTTTTCTTGCCATCACCCCGGCTGGAAAGTGGCTCGCGGTGCCCTATAAGGAAGATCCGAACACTGACATCTTCAAAACCAAACGATGGGGCCCACCGAGTGGGCGGTCGCGAGGTTACTACTCAAGCTTCAACGTCAATGAGTTCAGAGGTCCAATCGACCCAGATTACGCACATGAACTACTCTGTGCAGCCGGGCAGGCAGCTTCTCACATGCCCGGGCTACAACGCATGGTTATCAATGTCGGAGTGATCGGGAGCTACAGGGTCTCTTACAACAGCGCCAAAGTTGAGCCGTGTATGAGAATCGTCGGAAAGAAGCTGCAGCCGCCTGAGGAAGACATGCTTCGAATTTGGCGTCGCGTAGCGCGTGAGCACGATCACAAGCTTGTCCTTCGTTGGAAGGACACAGCGAGGATAAAAACGAGAATCGAGGATTTTGAATAAGTTGGTCATGAGGCTTTTTGTATTACGATCGTAAATGATATATATGAGAATCAATGGGTATCAATATTGCTGGCCGGGTCCCGTGTTTGCCCCTAGTAAATGAACTGTCCTTAATCCTGAACTCCTCCCAATGATTTGATATGCCGAATTGCAAATGAGACAATTCTGTTCAATTCGAGGTCGCTCTGCGCCTCTTTCTAGGCGGCGTCCTCATGGATAAGATGGTTGGTCCCAAGACCATGTTGGATGTAGCCAGGTCGTCACTGAGTTGGGTCAGAAGACTCGATGTCAACTCCAACTCAGGCGCCCTATGACGAATGGCGAGATGGGTGAAACGACACGGCTCAAGTTATTTACTGCCGTGGTGGCTTTGTGGCGCTGTTAGCTTACGGCAGCGTCAGTGTCGGGTGATGGCTTCGGCATTTGCAGTTGAGTTGGGGAACTCGTAACAGCGGTGAGGGTCGTGCTTCAGTGGCTGATTGAAGAGCTTACGGAGGCGTCGTAGTTGTAAAGCGTGTGTGGCGTGTGAGTAATTGTTCTGCGATGCGTTAGAATTGAAGGGCGGAACAAGGAAGAGTTACTTACAGTAGTCGAGGAAGTTTAACGGGCTGGCCTTTTGGTGACGACCTCCCGACTGTGACGATGCGTTGGTGCTGTACTTTTGTACGTGGTTCATTTGAATTGGGGCGACATTCGATTGAATGGGAACGTCGCTCCCTGTACGCGTAGAGGAATTTCGTCCGATTGATTGACATTCGACGTTTGAAGGATCTGGCGGTGGGGTTTCGGGTTCGCCGACGATGTGCATGCAATTGCAGTCACTGTGTTGGACGAGTAGCAACAATTTGTTGAGCACCACGAACTCCATCTTTAGTTTGATGCTGTACACGACGGGTTTGTATGTTGTTTGGATGTTGAAGTGGCTCATGTACTGCGTGACGATGAGGCTGATGTCGAGGAGGATGACGAGGATGTTGACGATGATGAGGTATCGCATAATCTTGCGCTCCATTTTCTTGCGCACGGCGAAGATCGGTTTAAGGCCCCGTGAAGTTTCCCATATGTAGAGACCTGATATGATTGTTTCTTGGATGCAGAAGCCGGCGAGTTGGATGCGCTCGTAGACGTTGAAGGCGCCGATGTAGTGGGCTGAGTGTTTGGTGTTGCTTCCGAGGAAGAGGACAGTCGTCGGGACATGTAGTATGAAGAAGTTGATGATGATCATGTATAAAACCCATCGTGTCTTCGACTTATCCTCAACGATGAGATGTAGTCGAGAATACAAAACGACAGATTGACCGGTGACCATCCCATACCAGCCCACGCACGTCAAAACGCAGAGCAAGAAATTAGGCCCCAAGCTGTAGTACCTCAACATGACAACAATGCTGTGCAGCAATATCCCCAGGGTCGCGACCATCATGCTCCAGAAATAGAGACCATCGTGCCGTTTGAAGCGACTCAGTAGCGAGATGAGGATCTCGAGACAGTTGTAGCACGCTATGGCGAAGAGGCCCGCGATGGCCATGTTGACCGGCAACGACACGGCAATTGGGCCCGTCTGGCCTGTCTCCCCAGACTGAGCGGCCATGATTTCGGCGGTTCCGACGGACGTACGACGGTCATTAAGGAGAGGTAGATTTAGATTGACGTTGGTGCGGGTGCATCGTGAACAATTGGCAGCTCTTGGCGAAGGAGGAGAAGAAGAAAGGCAGAGACGGAAGAGCAGAGCTTGGGTGCAACGTTAATATGGATGGATGGTTTCCCCGTGTCGATCTGGCGCGTCATTCTTTGGTGTATGAATGGCCTTCCTTCATTAATACGAATAACCTGTTCAGTTAATCGTCATCAGCTCCCCCTGCATGGGGGCGCCAGGCCAGGCCAGTCCATCCCATGCGAACGGACCCAAAATTGATGCTTCAAGGATGTAACCGCTAAAAGCTCAAGCGTAAGCCCGGACATGATTCAAGGCCCGCAGACGTTGGGCCAGTCAGTCATTCATGTCTCAGCCATCGAACATGTGCTCGTGGCTTGGAGGAACAAGGTTAGCAACGCAACGAGCAATGGTTGGGCTGGGTCAAACGTCAACGAAGAGCGGAAAGACAAAACTCGGTCAGTCCCAAGCCTCAACTGTCCCAATCCAATCGACATGGGGGTGATTTGCCAATGAAACAAAGACAAGACAGAACACGGACACACCCATCCGTTGGGCCGGTAAAAGTTTAACCAGGGTCAAGGGGAGGCCTGTGAGGGTTTATCGACGCGCCAACCGCGTTGGGTAAAAAACTCCCTAGACCCCCCATGAAATAATCTTTATATAATTATAACCTTTTGTCCACGGTCTCGCGAAGTATGTGAGCTGTCAAGTCGTGACATTCTACCAGTTCGAGTCCGGAAGCTGGGGAGAGGTCATCAGGAGAGAGCAATGTCACCAGGAGAAATGCTGCAAGGATGAATGACAAGGGAACCAGTATTTAGAGTTTACAGCCAATGCGAAACCACGAAATATCATCGAGTGACAGCCTCAGCCTGCAAACGTCCACTTTACCAGTAATTCACGTCTCAAATGTCAGGCGCAGAGTTTAAACAGTCTGATTAAATGTCACAGTCAGTTCATCTCGAGTTAATAAAGCAGCAAAAACGTGTGTAAATGCCATTGAAGCAAAGAGTCAAAGCGAATGACTCGCGATATGCATGAATTAAGCGTAGGTCACAGCGCAGCGCCCGTAGCTTGAAGCCCTCGGAAAATTCCATGCCCGCCAGTTGATGAATGATCGAGATGCATTGTCAATCAATGCGACGTCAATTTTATGCTCCCGTCGTTATATAATTGCGCAATGGTACTCCGTAAGTGCTGTCTCAATTAGGAGAGCATCGCAGAACGCCTCTCAGCACTTGCAAGGATGACTACCGAGTTCCGTCTCACGGAACGGAACTACCGAGGCCAAGACTGCTTGTTTCTTCAGTGGGAAGTGAGGCAATTAATTATCCGCTGTTGCTGACAGATACAGAACCAAGAATTAAGCTTTGGGTTAGGATGAACTTGTCAGATTTCACTGCCACTTTTTAATGCCTAAACCCGCCCCAAGGCTAAAGCGTGGCTACGTATTCGCGGTTTAACGTTACGATAAACAACGCCAATCCCTTGGGACAGTTCAGCTCCAGCCCCGCCCCCTGTAACAAGTCAAAGCAGTCCCCAAAACAAGCCTAACTTGAACAATCTCCAACCGCGAGCTATTGCCCCTTCGCCTCAAATTAGACCCCCTCAATATGCGGAATCCGCTTCAATCAAATCACCTGCCTGACAGCTCATGTGTAGCACATCTGCAAGGGACAATATCACTTTCCCCATTCAGTATCGTTCGTTTCCATGATCTTCCCGGGGCGCGAATCTCACCGGGCGATGCTTCCGGGACGAAGCCTTGGGCACCAAGTGGCCTCGCCTCAGAGCTGAGGGACAAGCCTAATTAGTGGCAAACTTTAAGCACAAGGTTGTTATGCCAAGTTGAGTTAACACCGAGATTCTGCATCGACTTGGATCCTTGCAATGACAGCTGTCTCGGGGTTCACGATGATTGGCGCTGCATCTTCTCTATGATATGGCTGTCGCTCTGTTCCCAGGGAAACTCCTGCTCCAATGACCGGATTAATTGCTCGTGCTGTGGCGATCTTGGCGTAATAGCGGCTTTGAACGGCTCCGGGTGGCTGATCATCCCGGGAGTAAATAGGAGTTTAGGTTGGGCACCATTCTCGTCCTTTCTGATATGCAATACAGCGAGAGATTGGGCGATGTTCAGGAATAATGCGTTGTCGGCTAAGACACGCCCCGGACATACACGGCGCCCAAAGCCGAATGTGTACGTATGCGGATCTTGTTCAGGCTCATTGCTGTCGGTAGACAAGAAGCGTTCCGGGTTGAAGCGCATTGGATCTTGGTGGACCTCAGGGTCGTGGGCAAAGTACCTATCCACTATTAGCCTGAGGCCAGATACCGTCAAGAAGTACTCACCAGATATTGGGCATGATCAGGGCGTCTTTGGGAATAACGTAGCCCTCAAACACATCATCTACAGTGCTCGTATGTGGAAGCCCCATAGGGACGACTGGATTCCATCGAAGAACCTCCTGAACTACCGCATTGACATAAGGCAGACTTGACCGATCTGAACAATTAGGTAGTCTCTCGTTGCCGATTACGCGCTCAATTTCCTCTTGAGCCTTCTTCTGGACACCAGGGTGCAGTATCATCGCTAGAAAGAAAATAGAAATGGATGAGACGGTCTACCATGTCAGCCAACGTTCCTCATAATCTCCGCTCAGCAACGTACCGTATCAGCCCCGGCAGCGTACAGTGACAAGGCAGACCACTTAGTCGTAAACATTTCCTCCTCAGTCGAATCACCCTCTTCAAGAAGCCGTGAGACAAACGAATTATCTTGTTTACCCAAGGCGTGTTGGTGCTTAACAAAAGCATAAGGCTTTTCAGTAAGATCGTCTAGTTCTGAAGACCATTTCTTGGCAAGCCTCTTGAAGTTCGCGCCTGGAACCCAGTCTGGTACGTATCGCACTGGGAGTGTCAGTGGTTTGCACAAACAGGGGTTATGTTTGAGGCGGCTGACATGGGGGCAGTATATCAACTAGAAACGCGCCGGGAACACCGGCTGCTGTTACGTTATCCATGGCCTGGCCCGCCATTTTTATGAGAACGTCTTCGTTGAACGGCTCAGCTGTATATCCGTAAGCGATTTTCAGGATCACTGAACCCGCTTCCCTTAGCAATGTTAGTGTTACCCCCTGACTTCTGAGAGCTGAGCAAACCGACTTCCTGATATGGTCCATGAACCTCTCTGGGTCGTCCAAGACATGCAAGAGAAAGTGAGCAACCTCAGCTTCTTGTAGTCTGTCATACTTCGCCGCGGCCCGTTTCGATCCAATTATACGAGCCATGTTTTTCTGATGCGTTCTGAAGCGATCGTTGTATGGTGAGAAGCCAAGTGAGTTCTCCCAGCCAACCCTATCTCCATCAGCAGCTATACATGATCAATGATCATAGAGCAAGGGTGGCTCACATTTCACCTGCCATCATGATTTTGGGTCTAGAGGAATGTTTTGCGGATCTCTTATTCAGCAGCTGTGATGCAAGTTTCCAGTTGTTTAAAATGACGATTGTCTGCCCCATTACCGTGATAGAGCTGATAGGTCCTGGTCGTTGTCAGTAGGTGGCTCGCTGTGTACTCTATTTTCACTGTGGGTCGCACCATAGAGGTCCTTGAACTTCAACCAGTGATGCGCTTCGAACACGCCTGGCGGTGGAAGATCGTTCAGATTTCCTATCAAATGAGGGCCTTTCGGTCCCGGTGGAAGAGGAGGTCGCTTAGATACATTGCCAAGTACTTGAAGACCGATATAAATCAGATATCCAAGGGCAAACCCGGCAAAGAAAACTGATGCCTCAAACATGGTTGCAATACTCGGACGAACAATGAAAGGAACATGAAGTAGAGGCAGTCGCAAAGTTAGGGTTCATGCTTCGCATGCACATCTGTTCAGCCAACACACATCACATTGAGGGGCTACTCCTGACGTCTGACAAGAATCTTATCACTACGCATCGCGCATATGCAGCCCGTTTCCCACCGAATCATCGACTTTGTATTTCGTTGGTGATTCATGCGGTTAGCCTTTTTCCTGTTCGAGACGAGTGACTCACCCCACTGCTGAATGAAAAACCTGCTTTTCTCGGAAGTTACGCCTTGAAAGTTGCTTTTTTATATCGTCTGATGATGTTGGTTCTGCTCGTTTGCTCGGAGGGGCATTACCAGATTTGGAATATGGTGCGGTGTTATGTTGACATTCGCGTATCCGTACCGGCATGCAGTGGAATGTAGGGCTTAGTCTCGGATTTAGGCAATAAAGGAATGACGAAACAAGCTTATTTGTATCAAGTATGTATATGTTATCGTTTCAGCAGAAAGCGCCGCATCATTATTTGGGCACGGTAAGCGATGTGGCTAATTAAGCAAACCATTTGCCTCAATCCCTATCTTGGCAGCTTACAACAGGCGATGAGCTTTGTGGTAAACATACAATCAGTCAACTGCCTAGGTTAGTACTCAGAGACCATCAGCCCGACTTTCTTGTTCATAATTAATTAGTAAATATGCCCAATACTCACCAAAACGCTAAGCCATGCTGCCTGTACGGAGTACGCTTCAACCACTCACGATCATAAGCCGGGAATAGTTATCCACTTCACTACTTAGGCAGCTCCATAAGCGCTAGGCGAGGCTGGCGAAAGAATGCATCATTTAAGGCGCAAAGAGCTGTCGAAATCAACGTGGCCTGCTTGCTGTATCAACTCTCGTCAATCGCCATGTCTTCATACCCAGCACTAGATACTCTGCCCAGTGAGACTCAACTCCAGATCTTTTCTCAAATCGCAGCCCACGACCTAAGCACAATCGCTCGAACCTCGAAACGCCTCAACCAAATTGCAACACCACTTCTCTGGAATGATATTGAGCTCCATGAACAAGGCTACCATGAGTCCAGACACGAGCTTAAAGTCCCTGCCCCAGCGACAGATCCAGCGCGTCGGCCTTATCATCGTAAGCAGAAATGGGGAAACGGGCAAGGCGCGCGTATGAGAGCTTCTCAATTCTTCGAGATACTGCAAATAATGCACAAGGAGAACCCGGATCGGTTGCAGCAAATCACTCCACGTGTGAGGCATCTGTGTACCGTGATTGATCCTTCATGGAGACCTGTGAATAAGGATGATGATTCCGTCGATGCTGAGGCCATTCAAGTCTGGCATCTTTTGCCGTATTTCTCAAGCCTGGAAACCTTGGAATTATACGGAGACTACTACTGCTCTCAAGAGGTCGAGGAGCAGGTTTCTAAAATTTTAGGGTCTCCTCCAAAACTTCGATTTCTCAAGCTCTCGGGCTACATGCCACGAGAAGTGCCAGCATGGCTTCTCAAAGCAGGAGATACTTTGGAGCGCCTAGAACTCGATATGTTGGACCGCCCCATCTCAACATATCTATCTAATGATCCTCATTTTACTCCTCTTCCATGCGAGAAGATAAATACAGGCGATGAAAATTCTTCCGAATCAGACTACGGAAGTCTGGCTGACGACATGATCATCCCTCGACCCCTGGGGAATATTTTCACAGACTATGGTGACTACAATTTGAAGCTGCCGAAACTAAAGCATTTGTTTCTTGGTCAGCCAGCAGAATCATGTTACACAAATGATTTCGCAACATATAGCTGGTCAAAACGCGCCGAGTCAGCTTGCTACGACGATTGGCTTAGAATTCTAGAGGCTTCAATGAAAACACTTGAGACTTTGGTGCTGGAGCAGAGACCATCGGCTGATTTAATCGAAGGTGATGGTTACAGCGAAGACATGTGGATGGAGGAAAGGGCATGGTCTCATGCAAGTGAAATACTTCTTGACATGGTGGAAACAGTTATCTCTTCTGAGACGAATCAGCTATCCTTGAAGCGGGTATATCTGTATGGTATAGTCGTTGGTTTAGAAAAAGATGGTTCGTCATTTTTGGATTTTCCCGCGGGCAAGTTTATGCAATTTCTGAAGGATCGTGGGGTCGAGTGTGAAGCGAGGCGGGGCAAGTGGTGCTTCTTTGATAGACAATCTGGGGCTGTGGATTGGTGCTCTTGGGATGCGGCGGAGGAGGATGAAGTGGAGGGAGAGGAGGAGGATATGGACGAGGACAAGGATGAAGATGCTGGACCAAAGACGAAGTGGGATACTGTACTGGCCAAAGTATGAAGCTTGGGGCTTGTCACATATGATTTGAACCAGTTTTAGTAGGATGTGACGAAAAGTGACAGAAAATCATCTTCTTCCATCAATAGCGAGTTCCATCGGCCATTTCTCAGCCATTCCCGAGGCATCTCGGTCTCTCCAACACAACGCCGTACCCCACATCTATATAGGGCATTGCGTAATGATCAAGCACTTCCAACCTCCAAACCTTCATCATCAATACTCACAATGTCCTCCTTTGCTGTAGTAAAAGACATCGACCACCTCGTTCTAACATGCAATGATATCCCCGCCACTATAGAATGGTACACCAAATATCTCGGCATGAAGTCCGAGACCTTCACATCAGCAACCGACCCCTCGTCTCCACCTCGCAGCGCCTTGAAATTCGGCACTCACAAGATCAATCTTCATCAGCGCGGCAAAGAATTTGAACCGAAGGCGAGAACTGCTTTGCCTGGTACTGCTGATTTGTGCTTTATTATTGAGGATGGGACGGATCTGCAGGGCCTGATTGAGGGGTTTGAGAAGGAGGGTATAAAGGTACTGGAAGGGGGAAAGGTTGTTGGTAGAACGGGGGCTATGGGAGGGATTAAGAGTATTTATGTTCGTGACCCTGATGGGAATTTGATCGAGTAAGTCTGAAACTTGGGTTGGGGTGGCTATTTTGTTTGCTGACTGTTCACAGACTTTCCCAGTACTCGACTTAGGGGTAGAGATTTGTCCACTTGAATTACGAATTTTTCGGCTTTGTCTTTCCATACATGGGGTTCAAAGACATAAAATCCTTCTTTTTTCGTTTCCCTGTCTTCATCCTGTGACTAGATCCATCTCATCACGATAAGCAGCAGACTTCACGTTCTTCGTGGAATAATAACCTGGAGCCGCTTCCTAGAAGGTGGCCTCAGCTGTCAAAGACTCTATATTGCTATAACTAAAATCTAATGAATTAGCATTGGAGTAATCTGAGTTTGCATAAATTTAGAGTGGTCCAGGAGGAGTTAGTTTTTAAACAAACTCCACATGCCAAGGACATATCGTTGGTCACTCTGTTTTATAGAAGTTTTTTCCTACCTACTTAAGTAGGTAGTTATAACAAAGTGGCTTGCTGAACTGCTGCGCTTGAGTCGGAATCACTGGAACTCGACCCTCACCTTGACTCACGCAAGAATCTTGTCTCGGCAATCTCAGTTCCGGCACCCAGTTCCTCGGTAGAAACCGTCAATGCAACTGTCGTCATGTCTAAGACCCATTGCAGCTGGGCGGTGTCCACCTTTTCCGGTTCATATCGTAAGGAAAAGTGGGAGCGGCATCTTTAGCATAAGATCATCAGGCACTATTCCCAGAGTATGGTAGAGCTTATCTCCCATTCCTCATTCCAGTCCAACCAAGCTCCCGGTCACGATCTACCAAATGCCGATCAGCCAAGGGCACGTGGGGCCAAATCTGGCTTCCGGTAGATCACTGGGAGGCCTATTGACAACTTGGTCATGGAGTGGAACGCATACATAGTAGGAGGATAGAATGGCTTGGCATGATTCGTGAGAAAACGAGGATAGCGGTTTATGTTTCTGCCGAGTCTCGTTGAGCAGCAATTCGACAACCGTTAGCCCGTTACCAAAACGTCCTCCATTCCCAGCTCTCCCTGATCCACCTGCTACTCTACCAAATCACAGCCAAAAAGCAATAAATCGCATAAGCAAATGTTTTGAGACTTCTGCAGTAGTGTTGATTTAGATCCTACAGAAAGAGCCAAAGATCTTCGATTCCACTGGACCGAAATGTAGCAATTTCACCAGCACAAGTCAGTGATGCCGATCGAAACATAGTGAGAGGGCCTGTTCTGCCCAGTGCGGCGAAGATCGACAGCGTAAGGCTAGGAACCCGGCCTCGAGGGGCAAGAAAACACCGAACCTTGATAAAAGGTGTCAAAATAAACTTAGCAAAGAGCACCCTAAGCTTAGGCTAAATTTACCTAATATTTTCATCGCTTAGGGTCAAGGTCCTGAGTTTTCTTTCCTCCCCTAGCCCGGTAGGTCCAGCTCTCCACAGTTGGACTAGATAGAATTTCCGAAAAATAGGGACTGTAAGGGGAAGTGACGTAGAGAGGTCGAGAAATGATGGCTGAGATGGTATGTTTGAGAGATGATGATCCCACTCTGCTGTCATTTGTGTGACGTCGAGTAGTGTATTGTTCTGATAGGACGTTACGATTAGATCTGATGATATTCGACTTCAAAACATCAACAGGAAGGTCAACGAGCTGTAAAATCACAATATTGCCAAGGCGCAGGGCAACATCTACTTCCTCATTACGATTCAAGTGTCGAAATCGCACAGAGCCCCATAAGGCGTGGATCTTCACAGAGAGTCATGATGCCGCCAGCTCCCCGGTGGACTCAACACCTCACTGACTATCACGACTCCATTATATCAGATTGATCGACAAGACTACCGACTTCTAGTGACAGCATCAATCTCTTTGACCAGATACTCCATTGGCAGAAAACCTCTATATAAAGACCTCTCTTCACCCTGTCAAACCTATTCTCATAATCATCACACCATCTCATCTCACCTCTTCTCTACACCACACTCCTTTAAAAAACACTCTTTTAGTTTTCTTCTCAACCACATTCAAAATGAAGGCCACTTTCTTCTCCGTTTTCGCTCTCGCCATCTCGGCCATCGCCTCCCCTGTTCCTGAGGTTCAGAAGGACACCCGCTCTGTTGAGCAGGTCAACGGTGCTATTCACAACGCTGAGAACATCGTCTCCAAGGTCGGCGTCAAGCAGATCGTCGACGAGGCTACCAAGTCTCCTGCTAAGCGTGCTGCTATCTCCAGCCCCCAGCAGCTCATCACTGTTCTCAAGAGCGGTGTTAGCAACATTAACAAGAAGAACACTGGTCTGAGTAAGTTATAACCTTTGAAATTGATATTTGGGTTGTTGCTAATGGTTTTAGACTCTATTGCTGAGAAGGTCAAGGCTGGTGATCTTACCAAGGACGCTGGTGCTACCAAGGCCATTCCTGGCTTTGAGTCCGTTCACTTTGAGCTTACTGAGATCGTCACCAAGCTTACTGGTGCTGCTGGCCTTGATGTTGCCGACTCTGATGTCGACACTGTCCTCAACCTCGTTGTCGTCCTCGTCTCTGAGGTTCTCACTGCTGTCAAGACCATCGTCACTGTTACTGGCCTCCGACCTCAGCTCATCTCCATCCTCCACTCTGTCTTCCAGATCCTCACCAAGGTCCTTGTCCTCGTCATTGGCCTCGTTTCTGCCATTGTTCCTGGTCTGGTTGCCGGTCTTACTCCTCTCCTTGCTGGTCTTGGCAACGGCGTTCTCGCTCCCGTCCTCCTTCCTGTCACTGGCCTCCTTGCTAGCCTCGCTGTTTAAATGGCTTCCTCTTAGGGCCAGCTACATTAATAGCACTATGAGCGTGAAGCTTTCGGATAGAACCGATAGCTACATAAACTCAGTTCATCATCATGATATTACGGGGAGGTATCTCGGGTTAATGTCTATGGCCAATGGTCTTCTTTGTTTATAATAGTTCTTATCAACAAAAGTTCACGATATCTAACTGTTACACCTATCTCTCCTTGTATTGCTAATCAATTTGTCTGTAAACACGGTATACATATGAAGCAGATGATTGACTGGCCTTTTCACTAATCATCGCAATATTCTCGATTTTCCCAAAAAGATATGCGTTTCCCCTTTGGACTTTTCACACCAGTTAGTGCTGATTGGGATCTGTCATCGGGGTTCAAAAGTTTCTTGGTTTACGCCCTGTAGCTGACAAAAGCTACGTCACATCGAAATGGGGTAAAATGAAGCTCAAAAGGAAAGCCTTTCCATGATAAAACTAACCCGGCCTGTATTACGCCTTGCAATTGACATTAATCAAGCGGATATAAAATCTAAGACATTTCTCAAGACAACATTAACACAACATTCTACCACCGACAGTTGATACACTATGGCAGCATCGCGATCAGTCTCAATCACTTATGTCCCTGCGGACTGTGGATCTATTATTCCAGGCAAATCCAAAGCACCTCAAGCATTCAGAGACGTTGGTATCGTTGACCAATTGAGAGATGCCGGTGTACCATCTGTCTCTGAGCATCATGCTTTAGAGGCGCCAGCAACATTCTCTGCTGCGACGTTCAGCGCAGGCGGTGCACGCAATGAAGACATCAATATCGCGGTCTGCGAGGCCGTTGAGCGGACTATCGGCAATAACTTCAGGGCAACTGGTCAACCTGATTTCCAGTTAATTCTCGGTGGCGAGTGCTGCATGCTGCCAGCTATCCTCTCTACCTTTTGGAAACATGCCGACTCGCAGTCTCCGCCTCAACGCGTGGGTTTGATTTATATCGACGCCGATACCGACCTTACTTCTCCTACAGATCCGAGCTCCATTGGCACTTTTGCTGGGATGAATATGGCTCATCTTGTTCGGTTACCAGGTGCACTTCCACGCATGGAGCAGTTCTCTCGTCCATCAGGCGAACCTGTATGTGATGCTTCGAATACTGTCTTCTTCGGCACGAACATGTCTCTTCCTGGAAACAAACCAGAGCACTTCAAGTACCTTTTCGACAACAACTTCAAGGTCGTTAGTTCAGCGTCTGTGGCGAAAGATCCTGAGCAGCGCGCAAGAGAAACACTTGAGTTTCTGCAAGATAAAGTGGATATCATTATGGTTCATTTAGATGTTGACTCGATTGATCCTGGGACTTTTCCTTTGGCGAATGTTCCTAACTTTACTGGTGTGGAGTTCGAAAATATGATGAGAGCGCTCAAGGTGCTGCTTGCAAGTGAAAAGGTTGGAGGTCTCACTGTTGCGGAGGTCAACCCAGATCACGATCCTGGGCTGAAGATGACTGAGAGGTTGACTTCTCATATCGTGGAGATGTTGGCAGCAAGAAAGTGAAGGTAGAGAAATGTACACTGCATAAAAATAATGACAAGAATATGGAATATCGATTATGTTACGCTATGTACGCTAGACCTGTATCAGAGTGTGAGAGGCAAGGCACAGCTTGACGTTGATAGGGCCGCATGCGCAGAGCATTCGTCACCTCGATCAACGGCCCCCAATTCCACGTCACGACTATCCCCGCTCTGTCATCGAAACCGCCAAGATCGTTGCTCACTAACAACTATCATATAAGACGAATAACTGCGATGGGTAATACGTACTCTTTATTCTTTCCTCCAAGTCCGCTGTTCACAGAGGAGAACCTCACTGCACAGAATGGACGCGTCTTTATCGTCACAGGCGGCTACTCCGGCGTAGGCTTCGAATTGAGCCGTATGCTCTATCAAGCTGGTGGATCTGTTTACATCGCTGGAAGATCGCAAGAGACAGCAGAATCGGCTATCAAACAACTCAAGGAAAAATATCCCGATGCAAGCGGCAGCCTGAGCTTTCTCAAAATAGCCCTCGATGACCTGGATTCCATAAAAGCAGCAGCAGAAGATTTCAAGTCAAGAGAGTCCAGGCTCGATGTCCTTTTCAATAACGCAGGAGTGTCTAACCCCCCAGCGGGCTCAGTCTCAGCTCAAGGATATGAACTCAGCATGGCAACGAACGCTATTGGGCCTTGGCATTTCACACAGCTTCTCGTACCGATTCTGAAAGAGACGGCAAAGAATCAGCCCCCAGCTTCAGTTCGAGTAATCTGGACAGCCTCCATCGTCACAGACCTCTCCGTCCCAAATGGCGGAGTCAAGATAGAAGAAGTTATCAACCCGTCCAAAGACCAGCAAGTCAACTACACGAATTCAAAGACAGGGAACTGGTACCTCGCCAGCGTTCTAGCAGATCAGGTTGGCCCTCATGGTGTTCTCAGCGTTTGTCACAATCCAGGAAATCTTCACAGTAACCTGCTTCGCCATATGCCGTCGATTGTTGGCTACATCGTTTCACCGCTTCTTTATCATGCCAAGTTCGGTGCTTATACCAACTTGTGGGCTGGGCTATCACCTGATCTTCAGATTGAGGATGGAGGGAGGTTTATCTTGCCTTGGGGGCGTTTTCATCCTAACCCAAGGGCTGATTTGTTGGAGAATCTCAAGTCGATAGAGCAGGGAGGAACGGGGACTGCTGCTGAGTTTGCGGAATATTGTGATAAAGCCATTGCAGACCACCAGTAGGTGCTCTTCTGTCACTGAATGCAATGTGCATCAAATCTTTACGTGTCAGCTCAACTTTTCACCATAGGTTCAATGCCATATATGGGCAGATTTATGCAAAAAATGAGACATCAGGAGGCAAATATTGACTTTGATAATTATTTGCTACTCTCAGTACTTGAGCCAACCTTTGACTCAGTCACCGCTAACCTATAATAGACTCAGGTCGGCTACCTGCGATCTACAGCTCTGGTGTATAACCAATAGCCTTGTTCAAAGCATACACATCCCAGTAAAAGGGCATGATACTCTTGATAACCCCAGCCTCGAGATCAACCTGGATGACCTGGCACAGAGGATACTTCAATTCCTCCCCAGTCTTGCGGACCTTGAGGTGCAGATAACCGAGCGAGATGATGCGGTTTGAGCCCTCCTTTTCGAATATTTCAGGGTTCTGGACATCGACTTTGTCAAAGTAGTCGGCCATAGCTTTTGCCCATTGCTGGAAACCATCAGGTCCAGTGTACTCGCCAGCGTAGGGTAGTCCAGATGATTGTTTGAGGCGAACTTCTTTTGAGAGAGTTGCTGCCATACCGCTAAAGTCGCGCTCTTCAGGTGGCGAAGCCATGTAAATACGCTCGGCATCGTAGAATGACTCTAGGATTGATCGTGCAGTATGAGTAGTGGTGGATGCCATCTTGGATGTTGAGTACGGAGTAATGATAATTCTCTCGAAAGGAAATGATTGGTAGACAAACAGTTGCTTACAGGAAGCGAAAACACAATGCGATACTACGGTCTATTTATTTGCTTGGTGAATAGAGTGCTGATTAACTGGGACTAAGCTAGCGATAGGATTCTTGGGTTACATGCTGCACTATCGTCGAATGGAGATGGCTCATCATTATCTCCAAGGAGGATTCTCCAGGGACTTTTGATGTATTTTCCTGAATTGGCAACTGGGGGCCGGAGTTTTCGGAGTACAAAGTTGCCGGCTGCTATCAATTTTGTACTGATCGGATCTAAGCCTTCCCGAATCACTTATTCCCACGATGACTTGGAGATTGAGTTTCTGACTGTCTTCTCATATAAATAAGGCTTCTTCCCCGCAGCCAGCCAGCCTGTCTCTTGGCAAAGCTTGACTCGGCAAGGAATGCATGAATTGAACAAACAGGGGAAAGCTCAATCGAGACAGACACAGTTAGCACGTGGAACTTGTGACTTTGCGAGAGACACGATGGCTGAATCAGACTCGGAAATCTCTTGGTCACCGCTAATCGACTCTAACCTTGTTATTTTGGTGACGGTGCCTGGCGTGACCTCATTTTCGGGCCCAGATGAAAGAGACTGGCCAACAAGAAGGCGAATTCTCGATTTCTGGGGCGATGAGACTTATTCTAGAAGGGCTAGATCCCCCAGTTCACGGACCGTTTCCAGGTGACGTTGGAGGCAACTATGACGCAATGAGCACGAGGTTCACAGAGGGGGGACCACCCAAATTTTGCGGCTACCACCTACCTCCAGTCCCTGTCCACTCTCTGGCATCATCTTGACGAATAAATCAACCAAGACATGACATGACTTCTCATACCACGATACAATGTCGAGCTCTGCAGAGCTGCAACGCGAACGCGAGGTGCAGGGTTACTTCCAGAGCTGGCAGATAGCACAAGGTTCCTCTCTCAAGGTCGCCAGAAGTGTCGACTGCATCAGCGCGCCATCTCAGATCAATGACGCACACACGCCTCAGCCCTCCTCCGACAAAGCGCTCTCGGCCTTTGCGCAACTCGCTGTCTTTCGTCTCAACGTGAAGCGCTGCATGGTCTCGCTCATCGATTCTTCTCATCAATACATTCTCGCCGAAGCCACGCGAAATCTGCGATTGGGGTCACTCGACGAAGAACCCGGTGCAAAAAAGACCGACGACACGAAAGACTCCAAAATAGCCGAGTATAACAGCGACTTGTGGTGTAGGTTGGACGATCTCTATAGTTGAGACAAACACAGCTCCTTCCTTTTATTCATGGCTAATTACATGCAGTGGGAACTTCCATTCTCTCCCGCCCTGAAGCCGTTTGCGAGCACTGTCTACACAATACATGCACCGGTCGCGATCCCGATGGCAAAACATACACGGCCTCTGGCCTTATCGTTCCCGACTGTCGTCTCGATGATCGCTTCAAGTCGCGCGTATATGTAAAGTCCGAACCAGGTGTGCGCTTCTACGCTGGCGTGCCCATATTCTCACGAAAAGGATACAAGGTCGGAACGTACTCTGTTTCAGACGAGCAACCGCGCGATGGACTATCGATCGAGGATGTGAAGTTTATGCAGAGTGTAGCGCAAGCTGTCACTGAGCATTTAGAATGGGCGCGCGACCGTGTTGACAGGTTCAAAGGCGAACGCATCGTTCGAGGACTAGCGACCTTCATCGAAGGCTGCTCAAGTGACGACCCTATCTTGTCAAAGGAGGATCAGCCTCAGAGACCCTCGATTAAACGTCCCCCAGGCATGACTATAACGGCGACGAGACGCTCCTCTTTGCATAACACCCTGCGCAAGGTCGATCCTGACTCGAACCAACAATCTCAGAAAGCTGCGTCACCGCCTCGCAAGCACAAACCACAGACGGACGGTTTATCAAGAATGTACCATCGAGCGGCCGATAACCTACGATCTGCAATACTCGCTGATGGAGTTGTACTCTTCGGCGCCACAGCCTCAAACGTTCAACACCTGACTCGAGCGGTACAGATAGAACAGGGTGGTGCCACGAACGCTGACGGATTGCCGACGCAAATCGCTGCCGAGCCCGATGCCTTCAGCACAGAGAGCTCTGACTCCGAGACGTCACCGCTGTCAAGACCTTGCAAGCTTCTTGCTTACTCGTTGGCAGATAAGGGCAAGCCCTTGGACCTTGAGCAAGGTCCATCCTTCTCTATTGGAACTCTCGAGAGATATTTTTCACTCTTTCCAAAAGGAAAGACGTTTACTTTTACAGAAGAAGGGGCCGGTCTTTCGTCCGATGATGATAGCGCAAGCGATACTAGCCCTGCTCCCGGCGGAGGGAAAAGCAAGCGACGCAAAGAAAAGATTGACCACAAGGAACTCCTTAAGAAGATACCTGGGGCAAAAGCCGTTGTCTTCTTGCCATTGTTTGACTACGTCGAAGATAAACTCGTTGGTGGGTGTTTCCTTTGGACGTCGGTGCCCGGTCGCATGATGAACTTGGATGAGGACCTTTCCTACCTACGAGCTTTCGGCAACAGCATTACCAGTCAAGTCGGACGAATAAATACACGAAAGAACGAGGCAGCAAAAACTACGTTCATCGCCAGTATGAGTCACGAGTTACGAAGTCCGCTACATGGCATCTTGGGCGCTGCTGAGTTCCTCAAAGACGCAGTAACCGACTCGTATGAAGCCGGGCTCGTCAACTCGATCGCGACTTGTGGCAAGACACTTCTCGATACCTTGAACCACGTGCTTGACTTCAGCAAGATAAATAATCTCGGTAGCGGACATTTGAGAAAAGGCGCAAAGCACAACAAAGTCATTAGTCTCTCTTCAGATTCCATGGAGAGCCTAAATATGACGGCTTCAGTAGACCTCTCCATTCTTGTCGAGGAAGTTGTCGACGCCGTGGCAACTGGCCACAACTTCAAAAGGCTACCCAGGAAGCAACAAGACGATGCAATATTGAGCGGCAAGGATAGCCAAGCAGCCCCAGAACCGGGAAGCGATCATCCTGTATCAATCCTTCTGGATATTAGCCCGAGGGCATCATGGATGGTCAAGACACAGCCTGGGGCCCTTCGAAGGATTGTCATGAATCTGTTCGGCAACGCTCTCAAGTACACAGCGTTGGGCTTCGTGCTCGTCTCGGTACGGGCGCAAGAGATCAGCGGTGATTCTAGAATAGATATCTTGATCCGAGTCACGGATACCGGAAAAGGAATGTCGGAGGACTTCCAACAGAATCGCCTCTTTGTTCCTTTCAGCCAGGAAGATTCATTCCAACCTGGCACCGGTCTGGGATTGAGCATTGTCAAACAGATTGTGGACTCGCTTGGAGGGACGCTCGAGGTCAAGTCGGAACAGGATAAGGGTACTGAGATTGAAGTCCGACTACGTCTCGAGCCGGTTCCTCAGAACCCGAAGCCGGAAGAGCCTATGGCTTCCATGGTCAAACAACTTCGGGGGAGGTCTTTGGTGCTCCTGGAAGCAAGCGAGGACTTTCACTCGAAAACCATTACTAAACAAGTTGAGGTGCGCAATGAAGCGTTGATGGAAATCTTCTCAAGTTGGTTCAACATGAAGGCTGCAAGAGAGGTAGATACGGATGTACCTAATGCCGATTTCTATCTCTATTGTGAACCCCCATCCGCAAAAACTCTCGAAAAACGTTTCGAAGAGACTGCGATAGACGGGGGTCGCAATAAGAAAGCGCCCATCATCATCATCAGTCTGAATGAAGAGGAAGCGGCAAAGATATCAAGAGCTCAGACTAAGGCTTTAGCCAGATTATCAGATGTAGTGGAAGTCATTCCACAGCCGTAAGTCATGGTCTCGCCAACGTTATATGGATGCTAACGTGTACTCAGATGTGGCCCTAGAAAGCTCGCCCAAGTATTCAGCCGGTGCTTGAACAGGATTGGAGAGGTCAGAAAAGATGATGACAACAGAAATCTGATCCAGAGTGCGCAGACAGACGGCAAACAGTCAAGCCAGAATACTCCGGACAGAGAGGACGCAACAGAACAGATGAACTCGAAATTGCATAAAGATAAAAGTAACAAACCCGACTGGGTTGAGACTACTACGTCGCCGTTACCACGTGGAAAGGAAGAACAGAGCCGCTCAATAAACGACAGTCGGAACAATAGTCAGAATAACAAAAAGAAGGAAAGTAATGAAGAGTTCAGGAAGGAGGTGAACAACAGGCCTTCGCAAAATACACGAAAACAAAAGAAGCCAGAAATGCCAGGCAAGGCGCACGTCCTGCTCGTCGACGACAACAAGATCAACCTCAATCTCTTAACAATGTTCATGAAGAAGTGCGGATTCTCGTACGAGGAAGCCGAGAACGGAGAAGAGGCCGTGGATACGTTTAAAAAGTCCACAATCGGCGACGCAGAACAGGGGACACCCGTCAAGAAGCACTTCGACTACATCCTGATGGACATAAGCATGCCTGTCATGAACGGCGTCGAGGCGACAAAGAGGATCCGCAAGCTCGAGGCCGAGTACAAGATTCCGAAGACGACGGTGTTTGCGCTGACGGGGCTGGCGAGTGCGGATGCGAGGCTGGATGCCATATCCGCGGGCGTGGACCTGTTTTTGCCCAAGCCGGTCAAGTTTGCCGAGTTGAAGACAATGATTGAAAATAATTAGAAGTATATACGATGAATTATGTGTACTTGTTTATGATAGATGTGTAATAGAAGACGTGGAATGATTGAAGTTGGGTTTGTGATGTGATGTGGTGAATTGATGATTGAAGATGTCTTGACCTGACACGAAACACGTCAAACACCTTGGGTTCATACTGACTGACTTGGCATGGTCCATTCTCTGAGTTCTCGTAACTTCAGCTATTAATTTATAACTGCCTTGGCTTGACTGCAAAGTACTCATCCTTACAGACCTCGATTGAAGTGCCCAGGCCATTCGCTGCCAAACTATAAGACCACATACTCGAACTAAATGATTGCAGACTCGGGTTACAACACCACGGATGTCGTTCAGCATACCAACCAGCGAAATAGGTTTGTGGTGAATATGCTCACCGAAATTTCACCAATATTACTTCTTGGTAAGAGCAGGCCCGTGGCCAGACAGACGGTAGGCCGATGTTGGACAGGCATATACGTACTACGATGAACCTTGCGGAAGAGATCCCACGAGTTCTCTGGGCCTTTGAAAGATGCTCCAATGATATTGTTCTAGCGTTGGTGTGGTGTTGTGTTGTTGGCAGCGTCAGGAAAGAGGCACTGCCAGTGCCACTCCCCTTCAGCTCCCCAGCCTGGACAGCTCAAGCACGATTTCTCCGTCTGGCAACTACAGTGAAACCTCTGTCTTTTCACATTCTCTTCATCACAGTTGGTCTCTCAGCCCAGTATATTTTCCATTCTGCAAGTTCTCAATCAACTCGCCATCGTTTGAAGCGCTCGATACATTGCATATGAGAAATGCAAGCCGGGCAATAACCCGTTTCCTCGCGAAACCTATTTCGACGATCTGCAGCCCTGCTTCAACTGTGTTTATAGCCATACCGGCTCTCACTGCTCCTTTTGTCGGTAACATCGCCGCTCTCTATGGATATGTGTACTGTACTAATATGTTCACTTTGGCGGGCTTGGTTGCAGAAGGCGTGTCATCGTTTATGCAGTGTCGATGCAGTAGCCGGAATTGGAAGAACGACTTGAGGAATCTACTCTTACCGGAAGATTCAGGGTATCCGAGAATTGTACTCAGGAATCCAAGAACATTGTTTATCGTTGTCTGTCGCCGTCCAAGGGCAAAAGGTTTATGTCGCGGCTCCCTTTGAACAAGACTCCCGCCCGCTTGCAGACTCCTGACAAGAGAAAGCACGAGGTTTCTGGGGACCAGGTCTGTTGTACCCCTTATGATTCGCTGGTCTTGTCCTTTTGAGGGCAATCGTGCGCTGAGTTCACATCGCCTAGGCAGCGGCCATTATCTGGATTTCTTGAATTGCCATCTCACGATATTGGTCGAGAGGTGATATTCACAAGGCGGACATATGGGAATTGCCATCATCGTATGGAGCGTATCGGTTTGCCTCAGATGCCCTTGATAAGGGACACCAACTGGATGGACTGTACATTGCGTAATCCGTGTACAAAAACCGCTTTATCATGACAAACTTATGGAAGGACCTGGAGACCTGGACGACTCGATTCAAAGTTGCGCTAAAGCCTTTCATATAACCCTTTACTGCAAGCCATCATTCATGGCTCCCTCGTGGCATTTCTTGGTCTGCGCATTAAACAGCAGCACCAAGCCCAATGGCCCTATCCCAAGGCTCCCATGCATCGGGTCAGCATAAGCGGTGAGCTATTCTACACCTCAATAATACAAGCCGAGACGCTATTTTGGACGCAGCCTCCCCAACACGGTCGTTGCACCTCCGTTATGGCTTTTGTTGCTCTCTCCGACGACGGGAGTTTTCTTTTCATTCATCACCAACGTAACATGGATTGCCGGCAGCGTGTCGTCGATTATATCGACGTCCAGATCCATGAACTTGCATCGGCGAAATTACCTTCGTGGATTTTAAATCCCGATCATAAGGCTGTCTGCAGCGACGCAGGGGTATACCAGGAGCTGGTCACTCGGTTTCCCTTGTCTCTTGCCGCAGCTGTCTCCCATGCTGGTCTATTCTCAGCTTCCTATGGATAATAAGGCTGAAGTAAGACCCAAAATCACTCTCCAGGCCATATACGATACCTTAGAAAAGTTTCCAGTGTGAAAGGACAGTGACAGTTTGCCTGACAGTTTTCTAGAGAGCTGGGCTGGGAAGTATAGACGGGAGGGATGGGACGGTCCCATAGAAGTTGTGATAGTGGTCCTGGTATTGACCCTGGAGTCACGGAGACTTCGACACCGAAAGCTCGGCTGCATAGATAGATCAGACGTGGCGAATGTGAGCATAGTGGTTCCCATGAGGCTTTCCCTCGCGGCCAGATTTCGAATGCAGAGAGTAAATGTCGCTGCTGAATGGCCGACAAGCATGTAAGATCAGGGTGAAGTATCCTTCTAGTAGAAGCAACCGAGCGCGAAGACGCGCTGTAAAAGCATCATTAGGCAGTGAGGTTCAGCATATAAGGCCAGAATGTGCTAGGTGAAACCTATCTTTAAAAGCTTTATTAACGAATTGAGGAAGTCCTTTTGCCGCTTTATTATAATATACTAGCCGTAAAGCTACCCCTTATAATGCACATATCCCCGAGCCACAGTAAAATCGTGGTTTGTGCCAGGTTTCTTGAACCACAGCCCATATACGCCCCATACTTTCTTCGATGGTACAGCAGCCAGACTCGTCAAAGTGGCAGCAGATGGCTGTTGGAAAGAGTCTATTGTCGTGATGATTGACGGTGCGACTGATAGAGGGAAACGGGTGATGAGGTCCTGATATACAGCTTGGTCTGCGCAACAGTAACAACAGTAATACGTAAGATACCATAGTAGAGTCCCTGTGGGTTATTCGTGGAGATCGCGCATGGCAGAAAGGGGTATTCACCAGACGAAGGCCAGAGTGTTTATCTTACTGCTCGTAAGCAGTTCTATCTCGCCCGAGTATGACACAATGGACTTTAAACTTAACTTCAGTAAACAATATAACTCTTTTCAAGTTGTAGAAGAAACAGAGATAACCTGTGAGCCCTACCTTCGCCGCTGTCTTTACCTCTTACGATGTATTGGCTTCACTCTTTTCTGCTGAGGGCTTTGTTCTCCTTGCTGATCTCGAGCGAATTCTGTCTGGTAGCCCCCCCCCTCCTCTCATGGTTCAGTTCTTCGGTGCGGAATAAGTTGGCGATCCCAGACATGCGAAAGCGATCCCGAGAGGAACATCTCAGTCATATACGAGTTCGGGTGCCCCTTTTAGAAGTTTTAGGGCCACCATGGTGCAAACCCTGAAGACGGTTCATTATTCGCTTCAAAGATCATAGTACGTTGGTGGCAGTTCCGACTTTGGAGTATCTTCTCGACGAGATAGGCCTTGAATTCTTGATCCAGTGCGTTTTCAATGTTGAACTACATTGGGATATGTGGAATTGGACCACTGGTTTTTGTTAGACCATCGATGTGGGCTTGAATGTGAAGGCATTGCTGAGAGACTATGCAGATTTCCCCAAAATTACCCCTGAAAGTCTGTATCGGGGCCGAGGCTCGGTTAGGATCGATATGTGTCTAGAATAACGTCTAGTGCTTCGAATTTGGTGTCACCAGTCGCTAATGCAATGCTCATCTCAAGTACTGCCACAGCAGGAACACCCACCCACAACTGATATTGGGTCAGTGCGGTATAGTTCTGGCTATTTGACAAAGTTAAGTTGAAGCTATGTACAAAGAACGGCAATACCGGTCTCCTCCCAGAGCACTACACCTCCATGACCATCTCAGCCTCTCGTCGCAGGTCGAATGCCATGCGGGTTCCAAAACATATCGTTGCGATCATACGTTCTCTTGAGCTCTCTCAGCCTTCCCAAGTTCAGCTCGTAGTACTGCTCAACGGCATCCAGATTCTCCAATTGAGTATCCAAGTAGTTCGCATACATGCCCCAGTCTGAGTCATCCATGGTCTTGGTGATACTCTCCCTGAATCTCTTGAGCAGCGTGAAGCCGTTGTTGGCGTGAGTAGCGTAGTTTCCGTGGTCAGAGAATTGGAAGAGGAGGAGTTTGTCACGATGGGGAAATGCGCTGTTTGAGGAACCGGCGGTTGTGATGGCTGAGTTGGGACCGCCGAAGAGATCCATATGGATGTACCATGAGTGCCGGGCGTCGCGATCATTGATGTTGTCGAAAAGAGTTTTAACGAACGACTTGACTTGGGATCGGGTGAGGGCTTTTGTCATGAGACTTGTACTGTAAAATGTGCTTTGCTATGAGGTTGTTAGTGGTAAACGTGATGAGCAAGCGTGCGAATACGGACCTGGTCGTATGGACGTCTCTGATCGAGGGTTTGGCCGTTAGCATATGCCTTTAGTCCCTCAATCCAACCTCCGGTGCTCGAGGCCGAAATTTGTGCTTTAATATCTCCAAGAAGAGGCTTAAGCGCAGTGTTCAACGCCGCCCTCGTTCCATAGTAAACACCCTGAATGGTCTGTCCCGAAGGTCCAATGTATATCTGCATATTCAACTGCTTCGGTGCGTTCACGCCAAACTTCTGGAAAGCAATCAATCCTTCAACAGCTTGGTTCTCGTTCCAGTCAAGCTCAATACTGAACGGCGTGACTGTATCGGGTGCTTTGATCGTTTGGAAGTCGAGCTCAACTACGATTCCGTAAGAAGATCCGGCACCGCGGAGAGCCCACATGAGTTGGTTATCTCCCCCTTCACCATCTGCAGCGTAGGTTCGTGTTCCGTTGGCAAGAATCACGGTTGCGCCGATGAACGTGTCAAGTGTGAGGCCATAGGTTCGTGAGGCGTAGCCATAGCCTCCATGAAGGGCATGGCCTGCAATGCCAACACTATCCCTGTTAGTCTTTGTACGCACTAGATGAAGGTGCGTTTCTTACCCTGGGCAGCTTCCGTGAGGAATAGCTCTCTGACCAAGCTTATACAACTCCGAAGCAACATGTCCAAGCCGAGCACCAGCCTGGATGTTACAGCTCATGTACTTGTTCAACGTAACCTGGTCCATAGAATCCATCACGATAACGAGGTGGCCATTCTCACCTCCATAGCCGAAGGAACCATAGCTATGGCCGCCACCCTTGGCGCTCACTCGCACCTGGTACTGATTACCGCACTTGACGGCATCTTGGACATGGTCAACAGTGGTAGGGATGGCAACTGCAGCAGGACTGTAAGCCAGACGAAGGTTGTAAGGTCTTACTTCTTGGGTCCATTGTGCTGAGTTGGGGCGGATGTAGGGAACTTTCTTGGAGGCGAGACAGTTGTTCAGAGCAGTTGAGGTGTTGGCTGGTGAAGTAGAGGCTGCAAAAGCAAGAGCTGCGTGGAGGTAGACAAGGAGGAAGGACAGCATCATGGCGAGAAGATGAAGCTGATGAGCTCTGTCTTGGAGACATCTTCCATTAGGGGGCCGAGGGCCTTATAAGCTTGAGTTGACCGTTGTTGCGAACACGAGATGTCTCATTCTCAGCCGTTTTGCCTGGTCTGAGCTTATTGAGGCTGCTTCTTTACGAGGTGGAAACGGAAATGACCCATGCATGACGGGATGCGATTGCAAGGAGTTGTTCAAGAGCTGAACTCAGCTCTGCGCCGGGGATGAGTATGTTCCATGTACACGGCTTCCCCTAACGGCTCAAAAGGCTCTTCAAGACCTCACTACGGCAGTATTCTCAGATTGAGATCCAGCATCACCATTGAAATAGATGTCAATCACCCGTCAAAAGTATACAAACAAACCTCAGTGCAGACAATGTTCTCTGTCAACTCTAGACTTGAGCACACTGTGATAGCACATCTCGAGCTCTATGTTTCCGCAAAAAGAAACACACAACGTATCGCGATGTTCCGATCGTCCCCTGAGGCCCTCCAATACAGTGACACCAACCCCAGTCTCGTGTAGCACAACCACGCATGTCAGCAATTGTACCACCAACACTTCCCGTCTTCTCTCCCGAGACAACTCAGACCACGTTCCCTCCCCTTTCTCGCTCTGTGGCATATGGAAGACGGCAGAGAACTCAGAAGTCCAGGCCTCACTGCAGGGGATACTTCTATCAGCAATGCAAGCTCTTTTATGAAGGTATTCTCACCCTTAGTACACGAGTCTTGAGGCTTCTGGTATCCCGAGAGCACTCACAATTCTGATCGCCGGGTTGTCTAGTCTTGTTGCATGCATGTATACTCTGCTCGAGTCCATCTGCACCCCGTTTTCGTGGTTAAAATAACTTTCCAGCTTCTCTGATCTGATTAGCTGAGCGAGAAAGCAGTAGTGTCACACAGCTTTTTGTGCGAGGATCTAATGCCAGGGGCCGAGGGCCAATCTAGACTCTCCCGGCAACATGAAGGGGAAGTTCGCAAGATGTGCGAATGCAATAATAGAAAGCGTGGCAAGCCATGAGCTATTGTTATATCAACATCCCCGGCATCTCAAAACGAAAGTCGAGGCAGTGTGCTTCCACAAGGCTCTAGGATATCTCAACACACACACACACACACACACACACACACACACACACACACACACACACAC
>JAAOAS010000050.1:0-152141 GCA_013396035.1 Fusarium pseudocircinatum | reverse complement strand
CTAGTATAGACTAGTTTCCCTGTTTGAAACCCTAACCATTATAGTCAAGTCATGCGATAAGGTTTATATATAAAAGCTTGATACTATGTCTATATTTCACGACAAACAGCACCTGCCTCTTAGAGCTAAATGATAGGCATAAGTCGTTTAAAAATAATGCTCACTTTGCTTGCTGTAACTTCGTAAGAACTCAATAACATCTAACCTTGTAAATCCTTTAGATATACAAGAAGCTATCGTAACCTTTCCCTCAGGATTATGATGTAACTGTCCACTATGCTATTTAATATTGAGAACCAGGAGATCCAATATGATTGGAAAATATAGTATTATAGCACTGCCACTAAGATAGTAACTCCCACCTATATATAGTGTTGGAATGCATATTAACAAAGAATAGCCTATGCGCATCAAAAAGATATTATGTCCAATACAGCGACCCGCTACCTCAGACACCATCGCTCGACGCCTTGAAGTAGCGCATAAACCCGAATCAAAGCTCAATACCCTCTGAAATCTCGAACGGATTTCCCCAGGCCATGCCACAAATGATGGTTCACCACGATACCGTGACGATGCAACCGAGAGATCCGGTGTACATGTATACGTTATCGATTCTGGCATAGATTTCTCCCATGCTGAATTCTCTGGCCGAGCTTTGCATGGAGCAAACTTCGTCCCAGGGTCACCAGGCTACGATAAATTTGGGCATGGTACTTGTATTGCAGGAATTATCGGAAGGACTACGTATAGTGTGGCTAAAAGTTGCACCATGATTTCGTTCAAGGTGGTGGATTAAAGGGGTAAAGGCAAACCAGAGTAGCTCTACCAGGTCATGCAATGGGCTACCAACGACGCCATTGCGAAGGGTGTTGCGGAAAGGAGCGTCATGAACCTATCTCTCAGCTGGATGTACAATGCCATGATCAATAGTGCTGTGAAGAAAGCTACGAGCGCTGGTATTACGGTGGTTGTTTCAGCGGGCAATGAGGGTAAGCCCGCTTCCACCTATTCCCCTGCCTCAGCCAGCAGTGCCATCACAGTCGCTGCGAGTGGCCCCGATAACCGCCGTGCTCCGTTCTCCAACTACGGTCTATGCGTTGTATTCGCTCCGGGCATTTGTATCCCTACTGTCTCGAGCTCAGTTGATAATGGACTTTATTATAGTTCTGGCACGAGTGCGGCTGCGGCAGCGGCGCGCGTATCGGGTCTAGCTGCGTATTTTATTTCCAGCGAGAACTCGAGGGGTTTCAAGGCTGTGAGTAAGCGGATTATGCGCGCGAGTCGGAACGTGGTGATAAAAGATACGCGATTTAGCAGAAACCACCTTGCATTTAACGGTGTGTCAAGAGATTGAACTTCAAGACTTCAAACTGTTGAACTGAGGAAAAGTTACTTGTAATAGCTTAGACAATGATATTT
This sequence comes from Fusarium pseudocircinatum, assembly GCA_013396035.1. Lineage (NCBI taxonomy): Eukaryota > Fungi > Ascomycota > Sordariomycetes > Hypocreales > Nectriaceae > Fusarium > Fusarium pseudocircinatum. The sequence continues at coordinate 150,719 of JAAOAS010000050.1, read as the reverse complement.
ATTCGTGATAAGAATAGAGTGTTATGTCCCGTCGCAACCCTCGCCAAGATCATGTCCGACGTTACGTTATCCTACATACTCATCCTGCGCTTCGTATTATCACTCTGCCATCCCTTTGCCCTCTCAAATCCATTTTTACCCTCGTAAAAGTCTTCGAAAGCCTGACGAATGCCACCATCACTGGTTGCAACGAAGGGTCCATGTTGGACAATTGGCTGGTCAAGGATCTGGCCGGCGATAATGAGAAGGCGAGCGCTGGGGCCTTGGCTCTCAGGAACCTGGATAGAGACTGCATCTCCTCCTGGTTTATATAGCACCGTACCATGTTCATCCACCTTTGTCAGGGCCCCATTTGGAGATGCGAAATCGGCAGAACCTTGAAAGACATACGAGAATGCATTCCAATCCTTAGGTAGGGGTTGGACCAGCGTGCCACCTGGTTGAATCTCAACATCTAGATACCACACAGGGGTATATGACAAGTCTTTGACACTATCGACGTCGCCGACCTTGCCTGATATAACCTTGACAAACACCTTGCCATTGTCCAAAGACACATGAGGGATCTCGCTGGCTCTCAGATCTCGATATCTGGGCTCACACATCTTGAGATGTTTTGGGAGATCAACCCACAGCTGTAGGCCCATACTACCGCCTCCATCAGAGCCCTCGACGGGCTGTTCGGAATGCATAATGCCTCTGCCCGCAGTCATAAACTGCAAATCTCCAGCATTCAAAATGCCCCTGTTCCCAGTAAAGTCCTCATGCTCAATAGCGCCCTTGAGGATGTAGGTCACTGTTTCTTGACCTCGGTGGGGATGATCGGGGAAACCTGCGCCATTGCCGCCCTTCAAGTAGTCAAGCATGAGGAATGGCGAGAAGTTGCGCTGTTGTCTGCTGCCGATGGAGCGTCGGACTCTAGCTCCAGCGCCTTCAGCCTGTTCGAGGGCGGTGAAAACTTTACTGATCGCTCTTAGCTCTGGCATGATAGATAGCTGGCTGGAGTGAGGAGCGTGTGTTGGTTGATAATCAGCTTCTGTGCTAATGATGTATAACTTTTAGTAGGTTGGACTGAGCCTTATTTAGCGACTTCGATAATTCAGATGAGACTTAGCGAGGCGACGACGTATATATACACATATGCACATGTACAACCTAGAACCTGAGTCAAGTGTGTAGAAAGTTCCTCATTATCAATGCTTACGAGATTTAGGTGGGGCAATTACATATCAAAGACTTTAGGCCAGCCAAATTAAAGAGGTCTAACTAGCCATAGTGTTGAACGATGTAAGCAGAGTCCATCGTCTGCTGCGCAGTAGAGCTCTGCTCGCTATGCATTTCAGTCCTAACATTTAAGACAGAAGGTCAGAGAAGAGACTGTTTTATCCAGAGTTTAAACATTTACCGATGAACTTCCAACTTCACGACGTGGAATGGCGTCAATGGGAAGTTTAGCACGGGGAGCGACCTGACAAATCAACCGCGCGGCAGCTCGGCCTCTGAGCAGGTTACCGCGCGGCAACTCGCTCAACACAAGTTGCATCATAAATGAAGTTATAAACCTCCATAAACCAACAGGCTGCATATAATGAATTGCCCAGAACAGTCTAGTCAACAGTAACAAGGCGAATTTGAAAAGGATGAACATCAAGGATCTTGGTCCCCCAGTAAGCCACATACGCGAGCTCAGGTCACTAACAACGACGAGTCTGTGGGCAGATATGAGGGAAGACATCAAGAATTGTTAGGCTAAATAGTGCTAGTTATGGCAGATATTAAACTCTTCCTGTTTGTTACCTATCTACAAAAGATTTATACACGTGAACATAGCAGTCGCAAGTAGACAAAGACTGCTAACCATTCTCGTTCTCTGCCAGTTCTGACCGCCTACTCAATCGTCGCCACCATCTCAGTCCAGACTCCTGCGATATCGCACAACAAATATCACCTCTACCAAAAATGTCATACAATCAATTTCCCAACCGGAGGCGAGTGTTACAAGCATGCGTAAACTGCCGTATGCGCAAGACGCGCTGTGACGCTGCTCAGCCAAGATGCGGCCTCTGTGCTTCACAAAATGTCGATTGCGTCTACCGAGATGCGAAACAGCCCAAGATTGACTATAATACTCAAGTCCTCCTGGAGCGGATGCAACTTCTTGAGGATCGTATTCTTTCATCGAATCCAGCATCGCAGGGTCAGAGAGCTCAGCCGGAAGCGTCGCCTACGAGTCATCATGATCCGCAGCATGACTCAACTGCTGAGGGCCGAGATCCTGTTTTTGAAGTTCAGATACCTCTTTCACATACGGCAAACGCAAATCACGTTTTCTCGTGGAGTCTGGTTCAGACACTTCTGTCAGAAAATAGCACAGATCAACAGGACTTGCTGAGATATGCAGATGCAACTGAAGTCTTCTTCCAAGAGCAACAGAACAGCAAACATCCATCGACAACATCGCAGCCTCCTTCCTCGTGGAAGCTCTTCGACAGCTCATACTGTAGATCGCCTCACTATGATAGTACAGCACGTCTGCGCGACTTGATTCACCTCTATTTTACAAAGGTCAACATTTTCTTCCCTTTGCTACTAAAAAGCAATATTCTTAATATCTTCGAGATGATAACAGCGAAGGAGATGTATGGAGAGAATGAGACACCGATGGTTGATATGCCGCAATACTGCCTGCTGCTCGTGGTCCTTTGCCTGGCATTGTTGAGTTCTAGTGGACAATCTGACATAACACTGGAAAATAACCATAAATTCTTCTCAAATGGCTCGAACAGTCCTGAAGATCAGCTGAGGAACGAGTTATGGTGCAAAGCAAGGTTGATACTGGGTTACGTGTCGACTGATATGTCGGTAGAAGCTGCTCAGGCCAGTATGCTCGCAAGGTGAGCCGCCATCTCGCGCCTCATAGAAATGCAACTGATGATTTAGCATCTACATGGGTGCCACGGGTGCAGTAGCAGAAGCTTTTCACTGGGCGCACACAACGGCCGTCAAGTGCGAGACCATGGCTCGACTACAAGCAAAGAACGGTACTATCTCTGATGGCTTCCGTCGCTTGTACTGGATATCATTCATATACGAATGCGATTTCATATCCGAGATATCAATTGTGTCACCATCTGGTATAGCGAGATATGAAGATAAAATCCCATACCCAGCCTTCACTGTCGAAAACCACGCTATCTCACCATCTGTACCGGAGTCATTAGAAGCAAGTTCGACAAGGAGTCAGGAAGAGCTCGTTGCCTTTCAGATCACTACGAACTCGGCAATCAGGCGCTTTCTGAACACCGTCAATAGTGTTGTCTACGATGACAAAGAGCAGTTTCGGACAAGGCGATCAAACTACGCATCTTGGTTGCTTAGAATATCTGAAGATCTCTGGTCTCATCACTCTGCCATATATCGCAACCTCCCCGAATTCCTCTTGAGCAATCCGTCTCAAGACATCCCAATGGCAGGGGCTGACACAAGCTCTCCTGCAAGCCTTCAATCGCCAACAGCGCGTATTCAGGGCATACCAGTAGGCAACAACTCATGGAACATCTTGCGGCTCAAGGGGAGGTACTATGCGGGCCAATACATTATTCACAGGCCTTTTATCGAATTCATTGTTCTCAACATCGACAACTTTGAGTCTCATCCTTGCAAAGAGGCAGTTTTGAAACGATCCAAGTCTTGTTTGGATGGATGTTCGGGGTTCATCAAGGTATTTGATGTTCAGACGGTGAATAGTTTGACGTGCTTGTTCCCAACTGGCATGGTGTAAGCAAACCAATCACTACTCTTTGGCTATTACTGACCTTACTCTCTTTAACAAGCACCTTCACCATGACCATTATTTTAATGGTGGCAACCATCTTTCCGATATTCAGAGACCTACTGCCTGACGATGTAGAGGACGTGATTCTGGCTGGAAAGAGAAACTTGGGTCGATTTAGTCAGAGTGTAGCAGAGTTTTCATGGCACATGGAGATACTGGAGAGGCTCGATGTGGCTCGGCAAAATAGAATAGCAAGGCAGGAGGGATAGTGAAACTATTATTGGTATAACGACATACTGATATGTAAATCAAGTTGCATATGGATATAGGTACTACTTGTTTTTTTTTTTCCTTTAGGGATCTATGTAATATGTACGATAACGAGCTTACGCTGCGACTGGTACAGGTTGAGGTTGCGGCTGCTGTTGCTTCTTCAGCTCAGCTTTCAGCTTCTCCTCTGGCGACAACTCGAAAATGCCTACACCCGAAACAGACGCCTCCTTCGAGGCCACTTCACTAGCAGTACCCTCCGATTCAATGACCTTTCCTTCCAGCCTCTTATCTCCAGCCTTCATAGGCGCATACGTCTTCAGAAGCTCATTCAACTGTTCCCTCTGCATGCAATTCTCATACTTCCAGCTCGCAGCCAACTCATCCAGTTCCTCAAAGCTCTTGTCCTTGAAGTAGTCCGCCCATTCTGGGATCATATACTCAGCCATGGTGATTCCTCGAATGCCGCGGAAGACATGCATGTGCATACGCCATTGCCAGGGATACTTCTTGGAGTATTGTGCAGGGACGTTATCTTCGAACCACTGGTGCAGTGGACCGAAGAGACCGTCTTGGAGATGTGCGTCGTCGTAGGCCCATGAGTCGACGGCGAGATCGCGTTTCTTCTTGATGATGGGGCCGAGAAGTTTGAGCCAGGCGGAGTCCGGGGAGACGTGGGTCATGCCCATGACGTTGACGTCTTTGTATGCCCAAATCGACCATGCTGAGCTGTGTTAATAGTGTCGATCAAATGAAATCTTGGGTAACGTACCAATGCTCTCCGATGTATAGATAGCCATCTGTCGATCCAGCATATTGTATCGCTCTTGATTCTGGACTTCCCAGTCCGGGTTGTACTCTTTTCGCTCGTAGATGGGACCGAATTCACCTGCAGACAAAAGTTAGCTAGATCATCAAAAGGGCCCAATGAAGTAAAACTCACCATTCCAGATTGGCACGTTGTGCTTTTTCATAAACTCCACCTTCCGATCGTACATTCTGCGAATGTAGCTCTCCTGTTCTTTTGTACCTTGGAATCTACCGATTCGGTTCGGGAACCCAAAACCACAGTAGTCATGGATGGCGTATACGGAATTGTCCCATACTCTGTCGAAGCCTGTGAAGTCCATGCTGAATCTATGTCGATGCTGTCGTCAGTACGTCTGCAGGAGATTGGTGCATGTGATTGGTACTCACGTATTGCCTTCCAGAAACAAGATATGGTCAGGATCAATGTCCCTGATCGCCGGCACGATCCGGTCGTAGAATGCCAACAGGCGAGTCCACTCAACGTCAGCAGGCTCGTTCATGGGATTATATCCAGCAACCCAAGGATTGCCCTTATATCTTCGTGCAATATGCTCCCACAGGTTGATCGCCCGGTCTTGGAAGTGTTTGTGGTCCCAAAAGGCGGCGTATCCGGTCGGGTTATCGCAGTGCCAATCCTGGTTCTGTCCACCAGGTAGGGCGTGAAGGTCAAGGATAGTGTAGATGCCATATTTAGCGCACTGCGACTCACGTTAGCAGCTTCTGATAAAGAGAGCCGTGGTGACTTACGAGATTGATGACTCTGTCAACATGTTTGAAGCCCTCTTCCTTTATGACAAATGGGTTCATGTCATCTTCAAAGTGTCTGTAATTAAGACATAGTCGCAGACAATTGAAGTTCAGCGAAGCAAGGAATTGAGCATCCTTTTCACCAAAGAAATACTCGAGGAATTTGTCGAAAAAGAAATCGTGCTTCTCTTGGCCGAGAACCTTGAGCAGCGCTGCTCGGATCTGGTGCTCTCTTCCGGGGAAGCCATTCATGAAGTTCTCCATGAGCATCCACCCGCCGAGGGCAGTCTGTAGTCACTGTGTCAGTACATCATGATAGTGAGCATGGCCTGGGCATGAGAACTTACACCGCGCAAGAGTACTGCATCGCCGTTTGCGTCGACAATGCGATCGCAGTCTGTCTTTAGGATTCCAGTAGTCATGATGGTGGTCAGCAGCCGGTGAATGGGTCAATAAGGCAAGCCATCCAGAAACGGGCGCGCATGGACTTGTCCTAAATACCCATGCTGTGTCCTCTCCCGGAATATTTCCACTTTGCACATCTCATGATTATACCAATGATGTTAGCTCATGAGGAGACCGTGGGTTACCGAGGATAAACAATTCCTCTTGAGCGTCAATATTTCCTTCGGGGGAGTCAATTCCTTGCCCCGAGACCAAGTTGACCGGCAGGCGAGCCAATCATGACTCATCGGGGGAGCTAAAATCTAACCCCGATATTTTGAAAGTGGCACACGAGTCGTGAAATTACGTAGGGGCAACGGTTTAGCTCCCCCGAGAGGTTATGATTGGTCCATCTCGTTCTTTTATCCCCGCAACATCTCACTCATGACTATGAGCAATTCTCTGGTGATGCAAAGATTTCACAGGTTCCCCGATGAGTTGCTGCATGACCCGACACATGGAACGATCAATATGCGGAGATCCCCAGAAATTTGGTCTCGACCCCGCAAAGTTTAGCTGCAACGCTATCGAATTGATGGGGTGAATGACACCCGAGTTTTCGGATGCTAACCAGGTGCACTCTAGGGTGGCAGCAATATAGGCGAAAACACTCCCGGTTTTTTATCACATCGCAAACACATATATAAGACAACCAACCATGCAAGGTGATCTGCGCTTATCTGCTTCATCAAACTCAACACTAGTATTTCCTTTGGATTGATCCTTCGCTATGAATTATCTTCGAAATCGCTTTCCAGCCCCAAAGCAGGACTTGCTCGCCAAGCAAGCTCGCCAACAGGGCACCACCGATGCAGCCTACAAGCCCTCGCGCATATCCGAGCTTTCCAGCGAATCTCCAAGCTGGTACAAGTCAGCTGCGCGACGACATCTTTACTTCCTTCTCTTCCCGGCATGTGTTGTGTCATACGCAACTTCGGGGTATGATGGAAGTATGATGAACTCCCTGCAGACTGTCTCCTACTGGGATGACTTCTTTGACAACCCTCGCGGATCTCAGCTTGGACTCATGAGCGCTATCATGTCGCTTGGCAGCATCTGTTCCACGCCTGTTGCGCCTTTCGTTGCTGATAAATATGGCAGACGGTGGGGTATCACTACAGGAAGCATCATCATGATTGCTGGTGCCATCCTGCAGTGTGAGAGTACCAACTTTGCCATGTTTGTTATCAGCCGTTTCATTCTGGGCTTTGGACTGTCTTTTGCTACGACTGCGTCTCCTAGCATGGTTAGTGAACTGTCTCACCCCAAGGATCGAGTCACCATCACCGCTATCTGCAACACTTGGTAAGTCAATCTTCTGTACTTGGCTATTGTGTTTGCTGACTCTTGCAGTTGGTTCCTGGGCTCTATCGCAGCTGCTTGGATCACCTACGGCACCCGAGTCATCCCTAGCACTTGGTCATGGAGAATCCCATCCCTGCTTCAGATGGCACCCAGTCTTATCCAGCTGTCGACTGTCTGGTTCCTCCCTGAATCCCCGCGATGGCTCATCTCGAACGATCGCAGTGAAGAGGCCCTCGAAGCACTTACAAGATATCACGGAGAAGGAGTAAAGACGGAACTAGTAGAGCTGGAATACGAAGAGATTCGAGCCGCAATTGAGCAAGAGAAATGTAGGTCGCTCGCTGCTGCTCTGTTATACTTTACTGACTGTTTTCAGTATCTGGTCAAACTACTTGGAAGTCTATGGTCAGCACCAAGGGTAACCGCTACAGGATGTTCCTCGTCATTTGCATGGGTCTAATGTCTCAATGGTCTGGAAATGGATTGATCTCTTACTGTAAGTCGACCTCATTAACAACCTGGTGGAGCCTGGACCAATGGCTAACTCGATGACTTTGTAGATCTCTCTCGAGTCATGGACACCGTCGGCATCACGAACAAGAAAACCCAAGCCCTGGTTAACGGTCTTATCAACATTTGGAACTGGGCCCTCGCTCTAACTAGCGCCTGCTTCGTCGATCGTGTCGGTCGCCGTCCTCTCTTCCGAATCTCTACAATCGGCATGTTGCTCGTCTTTACAGTATGGACCATCGCATCGGAACGCTTTGCTGCTACGGAGGCCAAGTCTGCTGGCGTTGCGGTGATGGCACTCATCTTCGTGTACGAGATCTTCTACTGCATGGCTTTCTCGCCCCTCCCTGTTGCATATTCGGTCGAGGTTCTCCCGTACTCTATCCGAGCCAAGGGAATGGGCGTTTATGTTCTTGCGACTAAGTGCGCTGTGTTCGTCAATCAGTATGTCAATCCTGTTGGACTGGATAGCATTGGATGGCGGTACTACCTCGTTTACGTTGCTGTCCTCATTGTTGAGAGTTTCATCGCCTACGGCTGGTTCCTCGAAACAAAGGGTAAAGCCTTGGAGGAGATTGCTGTCATTTTTGACGGTGAAGCTGCCGATGTCACTGTTGACGAGCCTGTCAAGTCCAAGGTCTTTAGTACTGAGATGCCCACGACTCTTGAGCAGGAGAATGTCGATCGCAAGGTCTAGGACCAAAACGATCAAGCAGACTCCCCAATGTGATTTAATTCCTTTAGTTGTCACTTAGTTCCTGATTATATAAAGCCAATAATGCTCTTTATTGCCTGTTACGTCTTATTTATCTAGACTATGACTTTCTCCCTTCAACACCGCCGAAGCGATAGCCTTGAAACTGTCGTGATATAGCCTTAAGATTATTTTTGAACAACTTATCACGATTTGGCTTCATTTCAGCTCTGAATGATAGCCAAGTAAATGGTCAAAGAAAAGCCGAAGAATTTTGGCTTGTTTTGTCTGCTCTGCTGTCTCAGATATGGTGTCCTGATTGGCCCCAACATTCATGTGGCACGTGCACGATCCACCGCCTCATTGTCCTACCTCTTCGTCTCCCGTCCAACCTCCAGATATCCTGTCCCTCCATATCGCATCTCACATTACAATAATGACATAGAAGTTCAACAGCTTTCCTAGCGCCGGCGAACTATTTCCACAGCTTACCAAACAGACAGACAAGGCGCTACAATGGACGCCTCTGAGCTGCTGACTCTCCCTTTGGTGTACCAGAGCGGCTCCGCCCGCCTTCTCACAGGAGACCTGGTCGTACACGACATTGAGCGATGGTGTCATCGAAAAGCCGACAGAAGTGGCCTCAAGCCAGTCATGGCTGTTTTATTTTTCAACACGGGGCCTGATGCAGTGGACTATGTCAAGATCAAGGCCCACGTTGCTGCACGGGTAAGTCATAAATTTCCCGAGGCCGGAAGGAGGACATTAGCTGCGATATGGCATAAAAAGCTCCTCGTGGATACCTTGCAGAGCTTAACTGACCCACTTCGGAGTAGGCTGGTGTTGACTATTGGGTATATGAGATGCCTGTCGACGCGTCAACAACAGAGGTCATGAGCCAAGTCAAGCAGCTGAACATGAACACTCAAATCCACGGCATCCTTATACAGCGTCCCTTGCCTCAGCAGTTAAATGAAGCAAAGATCATGGGCTACATCGACCCTCTCAAGAATATTGAGGAATACGATAAAGGCCAGGTAGACAATATTGCTGCAGACGCCTTGATTCGCTTATGGGCCAGGTATGGGCTGCTACAGTCGGCACAGCAGGCAAAAATTCAGATTGTCGGTTTTGGGAACATCGTCACGAAAGAGTTCATCAACCAGATGAAGCGCCAATTCCCGTACGTAAGCGCATCTAAAGACTTTGATCTTACCCATGAGGACAAACACGAAGCTCTACAGGAGGAAGTCCGGGCACCACGCGAAACCATGATCATCTCGGAACTGCATCGGGGACCTGGCTTCATCAAGGAATCTATGGTCAAGCCGGAAGTGAGTGTCTTGGTCGATCTTGGCTTCTATGTTACAGAAAAGGGTGTCATCGGCGATGCGAGCCACGCTCTATTCGATAGAAGTCATCTGGCAATCGCTCCAACGCCGGGAGGGGTTCTTCCTATCTTGTTATGGATCATGATGGAGCGGACGATCAAGGCCAAGCAGATGATTACGAAGGTAGAGCAGCGAGGGTGTTGTTATTTAACGATGTGAGATTAGCCGAGATGGCTTCGAAAGCTCTATAGTGATATGAGTTCTCAGCCTAGTATTACCATAGTCCATATTGTATCTTGAACCTGCATTCTGCCTTAATATAGTAGGGAAACTCATAGATACTTCAGCGAAAGCCAACATGGACTTTTGCCTAATATTATCTACTGCAGCAAGTACATTGCGACTGACTTCTGCGACTTAAATGCATTTCTGTTCTGCACTCCGTCTTATCGGGCGCGAAGACATGGTTGTGCAGATCGTCTCACCTTCAGCCTAATCAGGCACTGGCCGCAGCAAACGAGTCAGCGGGGTTCATGGCTTACCCGTTCACTCTCTCCATTTCTTTCAATACAATCGCTTGTGTCGCGTTCTTACAAACCGACATGAATCGTGAAAAGGAGAACGATTACGTAAATACCTCCGGTATTGACGAGGACAGTCTCAAATGTCCAAAACCAATTACGAGTCAAGAAGCCGGAAGCCGGAAGCCGACGCACCCGAACCGATAGTAAGCCCTGCCAATCATCTTCGAAACCCACGATATTTCTAGAGCCATCGAGTCCGAGAGAAGAGGACTTTCTACCATTGCCCAGCTATCCTACCGAGGCGGAGGCGCGGACCCGTGCCATCGACAAGTACCTCGCTGCCGAGTTGCAGCGGAGCAAACGGCAATTAAAGATCATTCTTTTCGGCGATGAGCACGAGAAGAGTCTTTTTCTGAAATAAGCCCGCCTTTTTGAGATCCCTCTTTCTAATGACGAGCGAGGAGATGTCCGGGTCGAGGCGAGGCGCTTTGTGGCGTCGATATGCCGGGAATGCTTACTGGTTGTCGATGAATATGCTTGTACACCAGAATTGATCAATGCTCATCCAGTTCTGGGGCGTGTCAAGAACATTGTGTCGCACGAAGGACTCGATGATCAAGAAACGGTTGAAAGCATGATCAGCCTGTATTGCAACGATGAACTGCGACTCGTGCTTAAGCAGTCTGGCCATAACCTCGAAGACATCGAGCGACAATTCTTGAATGACCGCTTTCCACATATCCTCACCTGCCCCTGCACTGCAAATGGCAATTTGAGTAAGCTCTTGAAGCGAGTCTTTGCCCCAGAGTATGTCCCTACAGAGCATGACTGGCTTCACTTCGATCAGCGCCGTTTGGGGCGAGTGGCCCAGGAGGCTCTTGTCCATCGAGACAGCCACACGCTACAACTGTTACAAATCACGGATCGGTCAACACAGAGGCGAAAATGGATTCACATTTTAGTGGATGACGCGGCCTGTCTTCTTTTCATCTGTGACTTGGCTATTTATGACCAGAGTCTACTAGAAGATGAGACCACAAACAGACTCCACGAGTACCTCATTCTCTTTGACTCGTTGGTCAACTCAAAATGGTTCACCCAAACGCCATTCTTTGTCATTTTATCAAACGTTTCGGCATTTAGAAGTAAGATTCTGCAGTCACCGCTGTCAAGATGGTTTCCCCAATTTGAGAGAGGCAGTGACGGAGATGCAGCGCTCGAGTTTATGAAAGATCAGTTTCGGGAACTTGCGAAATCTGAGCAGAATGTATATATACATGTTGCAGATATTCATAGCGCAGAGGGCGTGATGGGTTCAATTGAGACTATGGAAAATACGCAGCTCAGTAAGGTCTTTGATTGACTTGCCCATTGTTAAGTGTGAAGATTAGCTAAGGGACTTTGAACCGGGAACGCGCAATAAACAGAACTAATAATTTCATAATGGCGATCCGCTTTGGATCTTTAATTCAATGGGATACCTATGGTAATCTTCTTAACTATTTACGTCTTGTCTGAAAAATAGACTACTCAATCTTGACTACAACTTTGCTAAAATGCTTCTGGTCTACCAGATACTGGTACGCACTTGGATCGGTTAGCCTGTGTTCCACGTCGTGTTGGTATATGGTTGACTTACGCTTTAAGCTCCTCGAGCTTGAAGACCTGTTGGTCGAGAACGGGTTTGATATCAGAAGCCTCAATTGCGCGAACCTTGTCAAGTTAGCAACCAGGTAAATGAAGAGCTGCGAAAGGTCCAGTGAAAAAAGCCACTATTCAAGAACATACCATTGCTTCGAATTGATCACGGCTCCCGACGACGATCCCCCTGACGACAGCCATGCTGGACAGAATCTGAGGGAAGCTCGGTCCGGTCTCTCCCGGTCCAGCAATCCAACCAATGATGGTGACAAGGCCGCCGATATTAACAGCTTTGAGGCTTTCCGTGATAGTGTGCGAGCCCCCAACCTCAAGGACATGGTCAACACCGCCTCCAGTGAGCCTCTTGGCTTCCTCTCCCCAGTTCGGAATCTCCTTGTAGTTGATGACATGATCAGCTCCCAGCTCCTTCAGCCTCTGAGCCTTGGTAGTAGAGGACGTCGTGGCAACAACTCGAGCACCCGCAGCCTTTGCAAACTGCAGAGCAGAGACGCTGACACCACCAGTGCCCTGTGTCAAGACCCAGTCGCCAGGAAGGACTGGCTTCAAACCGTAAAGCCCATTCCACGCTGTGAGGGCGCTACAAGGCAGCGTTGCAGCCTCCAGGTAACTGAGGTTCTTTGGCATGTCCACAAGTCCATTCTCGTTGAAGATACCGTACTCCCGTAGAGTGCCATCAACAGTGCCACCGAGGGCCGATCCCAAGGCATTTGGAGTCAGCGGCCCACCGAAATACGATTGCATAAACAGCGTCATGACCTTGGAACCTTCCTGAAAGCGGGTGACCTTTTTCCCGACAGCCACGACTTCTCCAGCACCATCAGAGCCCGGGATGATGTTTTCCCTGATACCGAAAGGATAAGTGCCCTGGGCGAGTTAGTCAAGCCGACCATGGTAGGCAGGGCTTATTTACCTGGGCAATCATGATATCGCGGAAGTTGAGAGAAGCAGCATGGAGCTTGACCAGGACTTCATTGTCGGAGAGCTCAGGTAGAAGCTGTTGGGTGTCAAACTTGAGGTTATCGAAGCTGCCCTGGCCGACGACCGCCCAGCCCTTTGTAGTTTTTGGCAAAGACATGATAGATAGAATAAGGCGGTAGTTGATGGTAGTAGTGGTGTGAAGAAAGTTGATGTAGTTATTGCTTGATGGGACAGTCAAAAATTGGGTTGATTGTATGATTTTATACTTCAAGAAATAGACTTCTGCCACCCTTGCGTTCCACCTGAATTATGCTGCTGACCAATTCAATTAGGAGTATCAGAGTTCCAATAAATTCCATAAGAATATGTCTAGAACTCAAGTTGTACACCGCGCATGATACTATGACTGGCGCTGACTGAGAGCACCTGAATTTGGTGAGCAAGTGATTGGCTACAGATAGTGGATCACCGTATTGATACGGTAGCGTGGTCAAGCTATGTGGGGGCAACTCAAGGGGCAGCGGCGCTAACAAACACTCTGGGTCCTTGCACGATATCAGGTGTTGGGCTAAACCCACTCCGGCCGCCGGCGTTGAAGAAGCTGGATGAGGCCAATCTAACTACCACTTTCTATTAAAGAACACCAAAATCTTTTATAGTAAGCCTATCAATGGCAAGATTTCCCCCAAACACAATATTTGCAGGCCATTTCATAACATGTTCCCACTCATTTCCAAGAGCCCCGTTGATATAGCTCAGCAGACTGGCCGGCCAGGGACTCAGGCACCAATGCCGATTATAATTCATCAAGACAGTAAAGTGACCTAAAATGATAAGTGCTGCGGGGTGTCGAGCTGAGCACAGATCCAGGAAGATCTGGTTTACCTCAAGTCCCCAACCCCAAACTGTCTTTGCGGGCTCAGGGTCGACAATGTTGTCCGAAAGCATTGCAATACGGCGGAAGAGTGCTTTCACGGCATGGAGGCATACTTTCCTATGGGCCCCTTCCACCTGACTAATTATGAACCTCTGTAGAAATGCAAGGTGTGGGTATCTTGTTTCGAGATCGTTCCCAGTGCCTTGGTGATTGGCAGCGAACTTTGTGAGAAGCCATGATCCTGAGACAACAGCTGGGGGAAAGCTCTGCTCCACAAACATAAGTGTGGATCTACTGAATCGAAGTGCTCTTAGCAGCTCCTCAACCGGGTCGAATGGCGATTCAGAGCATATGCCACTTGGGCGATAGATTGGCTCCGCCACGGCATACATTGACATGAAAGCGGAAAACCCCAGCAGAGCTTGTTCATGCCCCTGAGTCAAGGCCTCGAAATGCGGCCTAGCTCGAGTGATTGCAGTTTGTTGGTGTGCAACAGCTCTAATGTACCATTTGGACTGAGAACGATCTTCACTGTAGAGTTGAAGGGCGGTGAGGCCCAGGATACTATTCAGCAAGTAGTGGTGAGAGAAGCCCAAGCGAACAAGGTCGTATTGTAGCTGCCTCGTAGTCTCCGTCATATCGCCTGTCACAGGATATCGGTGCCAATGCTCGAGCAACTCCAGATCAGCTAAGCTGTCCTCGTTGAGTGGTGGCCTGGTCAGCGTAGGGGATGAGAAGCTGCACGCGAGGTTGGCCCGCTCGCACTGAAGACATCGTGGATGTACCTCGTTGCACTAGGGAGGTTAGCTGCGGTTGTCTCCCTTGGTGCAGGGGGATATTCACCTTGGCGTGTTTCTCTTTGCATTGAACGCAGCCCTCTCGGGACTTTCTGTGACCTTTCCGCTTTCTAATCACATTTGCCATGCCTCCGGGTTGCATTACGAGAAGATATGCTAGCGTCGCATGGGGTCTAGGCGCCGTATAAATACGGCGATTAGAGTTTATATGTGGAGTTAGTTGATCTCAGACCGCTGACAAATTAACTTCTGTCAAGGGCCCACAGTAGTAGACAGACGCGTTTTAACAGGGGCATTTCATTGGCTGCTGAGCACAATGACCTACCCGGTACCAACAACTGTGATCTTCACCACTGATGGATAAGAAGAGTTTTGTTGTCAATTCTAATTCGGTTGGTATAACCTGACTGCTGTTTAGTCTGCATTTAAGCTTACTTAAGTTGCTTTATATAGAGATAACTATTATAAGCTTCTTTAAGATAATTAAATGCAAAACAATAATGACATTGAACAGCAGCATATAAATAGTTTTAAAACACGATGGAAATGTTGCGTATTTAACCTTCTAAGTATAATAACAAGGAGATATTTGTTTTTATCTAGTCAGCCCACTACGCTCTCGTTACTCATATTGCGTTTTGGCATCTGATTCAACAGTAGCACAGCTCAACACGGCATTTTTCAGCTTGCTAATAGCATTTCTCACAACCTCTGCCCTCACCCCTATGGACCCAGCACCTGAGATCCCGGGCAGTCGGGCTCAGGCTCAACCTTCTTGTAAAGGGGACCTTCGAAAATTCAGTGTACTGCTTTTGGAGGCTCCTCAAACTCAAAGACCCTTTTGATTTAGGACTGCTAGTGCTCATGAGCCGCGTAAAGCAAGTCCTCTACTGCTTTACTAGTTGCCTCCTATAGTATTTTTTTTAACTGACTAGACTAAAGAATAGTCGTAAATTCCTGTAAGATAAAGTAAATAAACCTTTAATAAACCTGATGCTATTAAGCTATATTACTTAGTAGGTTAATTATACCTTTAGTATCAGTTATTTAGCTAAAACTAATTATAAATAAATAATAAGAGACTTATTCTTATTTATTAAAGAAGTAACAAAATAGTACTTTAAGTTAAATATAAATATAGCTAAGTGCTAGTAGATAGTAAAGCTTTCAGTTGATAAGAAAATGTTAGTGTGTCAGAGAGGATATCCTGGATACGCTGCCTTACTACTGCCCTAATGTTTGACAAGCCTTGATCCTCATTCTCTCGTGCAAGATAATTGACCAATAGAGCATCATCTGTTGGATTGCACATATCAGAAGTTAGCCTTTGAGTGGCATCCTCGATATGAGCAAGCCAAATTGTAAGCCGATTAGTGACACTGTCGCGTATCAATCTCGCCGCAGCGAGGTCCAGTGTATCAGAAATGACACGAGGATTCTCATATCCAAGAATTTCAACAGCAAGACCGCAAAGACCGAGGTGGATGTCTTCAGTAAGCAATGGAACAGGTAGAAAGTGCTCGGGATGCTTGATCATTGAGGATAACTGGATATTACGGCCCGTGGTCTCATACCTCTGACGACGAACAAAAACATCCATGTCATAACAATTCCGTACAGAAAAAGGCGATGTCAGGGTGGTCTCTAATTCGTTGTAATGTAGTCGGGGACGCTGTTGGCACTCGAGAGATATCCATGTCTCAATCTTGAAGAGGTTACAAACAAGTCTGCGTTCACTCACCGCATTAGCTTGAAATGATACAAGGGCTGTATGGTAAGAAGAAAGAAGGAAAATTACAAACCTCTTCCACTCGTCTGTTATCATGCCAACCCAGGGACCATAGCTGCCAGGAAACTCGGTCTGGAGGACTTCTTGTGCGTATAATTGGTTGAGAAATCCGGTAACTCGCAGTGTCTCGATGAAAAGGCCACAAAGAGAGTTAGCCTTTGCTATGATCTCTTCGTTCTTGGGGTAATGTTAGCGCGAGATGCTTCGTCACCAACCCTAAATAGTGGCGGCAAGTACATACATTCGAGAGTAATGCAAAGATTATGTTCAACATAATTGACTGATATGTCTCCAGACGTCTCATTGTAGAAGGGATTATTTTGCGTCCCAAGATGTTGTCCTATAAACCTGTAAGCTGACATCACTGGTAAATAGCATGTCACCAAACAGGCACTCACTAATAGCTGTGTGTATTGGTCGACCAGTTTATGATGAATATCAATGCAAACGTTGTTGCTATTCTGCTTGTTAGAAAAATAACACCCAATCATTATGACCGATGCTGCATTGTCAAAGGGTTTTTCGTTGAACTCATACGTCGCAGCAGTGATTATATGCCATCGATGATGAAAGTGATCAGCGTAAGACTGGAAAGTCTCTTCAATCCATTGTTTCTTAGAGGCAGATGCATCCTTCACGTGTAGGGGGGCCGATCGGGGTGGTGATGCAGATAGTTGATTAAAAATTAGAGTCAAATAATTCCGGCCGTTAGATGAGCTTGACTCAGTTGCTGTTTCAGCAACTGAAAATGTAGGCGGTAATGCATTTCTGTAACTTTTTGATCTTGCTTTCGCCATAGAGGATTTGCTAATGCCCTCTCTTATGGTCGCAAGTCTGGCTTTGGAGATAGGTTGTCTGATAGGAGCGATAGACGATGGTTCATTATTCAAAGGCATCTTGTCGTGTTTCTCAGGAGTGGCGTTCTTTAGCATCCTGGATCTGCGCAGAGAGTACTTGCAGGTAATAGATTTGTTCTTACAAAAAGAACAATCAGAAACTCCGTTGCCATCACACTTTGTCTTGTTTGCACGGCAAGCATCACAAGCACGTGGTTTAGTAGAAGGGTCTTGATGAGTTGTTAAGTGACGCTTGAAGACATCCCTAAATAAATAGTTTAGCAGTACGTTTCGCCAGAGAATGTGATCTAATCTTACTTGCGCAAATACGACTGCCCACAGATATGGCATTTGTGAGGTTGTGAACTATGTGTCGCTTGGTGTCTCTTGAGATGTTCCTTGCGCAAATAACTCTTTCCACAATCACAAATAAAGCGACCCGTAGGAACCTGGGAAGACTTAATCCCCAAGTTTTGCTGAAGTTGCTCTACAGCTTGGTCACCTATGGACAGGGATTAGACATCGATTACAGAATCGCCAATTCGCGAACCCGGAGTGTTCAACGGGACTACATACCTGTTTGGTCACTCATTGTACCTTGCAATATGTTGCAAACTTTGACGGGTAATGAGAGAAGCTCAGAACCCTTCTACGGAGTTAACGAAACTCTCTCTTAATGTCCGAGTCGCTAATGATAAAGTGGAGTAAAAATTGGTTCGGCGTTTTGTGGGAGAGCTGCTTAATAAGGTTCTGGGGCAGCCAGTACCTCTCTGAGCTGATGATTCAGAGACACTTATCCTCAAAGAGTTAGAACTTTCTCATTCAAGTCTTGACATAGGCTAGGTACAATAGAAGCGACTCCTCCATTACCTGGAACGACTTACATCATCTGATGTTAGAGGCGAATTATTTAAATCCTTCGCATCCTGGAATTTTTACTCAGTTTGACCTGCATAGTCAACCGTTTATCTTCTTACTGTTACTTCAGACTTTGATCAATCTATATCATGACGACAATGAGAGCCCTGGTCCTAGCCCCCAAAGACAAATATGTCACCGTACAAGACATTCCTATTCCTGAACCAGGCCCGTCGGAGATTTTGATTCGGGTTCGCGCTGTTGCGTTGAACCGAGTTGATTGGCTATATACTGCCAACCCCGTAGCAGCGCAAGACTACCGCGTGGTAGGAAGTGACTTTGCAGGCGAGGTCGCCAAGGTTGGTTCAGATCTTGACAAAGTGGATGATCCTCGTGTCAAAGTCGGCACGCGTGTTGCAAGCTTCGTGCAGGGTGGTAAGTACCCCGTGCGCCATAATGATCACTATTGACCCAGTCATTAACACATTGTCCTATCACTAGCTTGCTCTGTCAACAAACGACCGGGCGCATTTGCTCAATACGTCTGCGTTGAGTGGGATCTCACGTGGCATGTCGCCGATGACATGTCCTTTGAAGAAGCCGCAGGCATCAGTATGTGCGGTCTCACTGCAGCGCAGGGAGTTTTCAGTCGCCTTCAACTTGCCTGTCCGTTTGTCGAAACCGAGGGTTTTGGTCACCTTGGCCAAAAATCGGGCGACCATGTTAACATTCTTATCTACGGAGCGACTGCATCCCTCGGTCTTTTTGCCGCTCAGTTGGTCCGCCTGAGCGAGAAGTTTTCAGGCACCAAGGTCAATCTTATCGGTGTAGCAAGTGCCTCGAAACATGACCTACTTCGAGCAAAGCCCTATGCTTTTGATGTTCTGATCGACTATCACGATACCGACTGGACTGAGCGAGTCAAGGAACTGACAGCTAACACTGGTGTGCACTATGCAGTTGACGCTGTATCTGTTTCGCCGACTGTTGAGCAAGTCGAATCAGTTCTGGCTCCAGAGGGTCGTTTCGCAGTGTACCGAAGTCCAGCTCTGGGAAAATTCGACATTACTAAGTTGCGCATCAAGCCTTTGGTTGGTGCTGTTTGGGAGGGCCTGGGAGTTGAAATTGGTTACCAAGGTACGTGAGGTCTAAATGCTTAGTGTAAGTTTGACATTGCTAATTTCGAATGTTAGGCGCGAGTATTCCAGCCAATCCTCAAGCCCGCAAGTTTGCAGTCGAGTTCTTCAAATTCCTTGGCTCAGAAGCTCCCCAGGGCAAGGCCAAGCTGGAAAGCAACCCTGTTCGTCATATGCCTGGTGGTCTTGACAAGATTGCTGAACAGGGCCTGCCACTTGTATCTCCAAACAAAGTACCGGGAGTTCGTGCAGTTAGTGCTGAAAAGGTTGTCTATACTGTTGAATAGATTGTGATATGAAGTTTGATAACTTATACTATTTATGTTTATCTTATATGTGTTCTATGTAGTCCTGTAGTGCTATTAAAAGCTGAACCTTATAATGGTTGTTGTTAAGACTTTATCTTATGAAGGAACCTGGTTAGCTTTGCGGCTTTGCAGTTAGTTGGCTTTACGACTGATTAGGTGGCGTTAGATAAAGCTATTGTAAGGGGGCTTTCCGCTGTGCAGGCATAAGCTGCTAGATGTTGTGTAAGAATGTGTTATTGAGGTTATTAATCTTGTTTATAAGTAACACTTAAGGGTGACCTATGTCTCACATCATAATTGCAAGACATGTCCATTTAGCTAGACTGAAAATAGAGTAGTCTGGAATTGAAACCGTAAGCTTCATTCTTCAGCCACTAATACTTAACTCAATCGCTGATTTGTTATCGGGATTTTGTGGGAGAGACAGGAGCATACAAATTTGTAAGCATATCAGAGATATAAGAGACTGGCTGGGAACACCTTTTAATCAAGAATCATTAACAAGACAACTTCACTCTCTTCCATACTACCTCTTCTCATACTTATAACTACATCTCGACCACAATGGCTACTCAGTACGCTAGGGACCAAGCCCCAGGCTTTGTCAACGCTATAAAGAATGTTGTCCTCGTTGGTGTTAGTATACCTGTAGAGGCTATCGAGGTTTGATGTGCTAATACATTTATAGGCCACAGGACAGATCGGAAAAGTCTTCACGGAGTATCTTCTCAAGTCTGGCAAGCAGACGGTGACTGCCCTTACCCGCAGGGGTAGTAAGGCAACCGTTCCAGAGGGTGTCAAACTTGTTCATGTTGACTACGACGATGAGGTGTCCCTTGTTGGGGCCCTGAAGGGCCAAGACTTCTTGGTTATCACTCTGGCTCTCTCTGCACCTCCTGACACCCATAGCAAGCTTGTTAGGGCGGCTGGCAAGGCGGGTGTTTCTTACATCGTTCCCAACGCTTACGGCGTCGATTTCTACGGCCACGCAAAGTTTCAAGATGATATTGAGGCTCTTAAGTACATCCATGCCAGCGTCAAGGAAATTGAGGATGTTGGATCCAACTGGCTCGCCATCACACCTAACTTTTGGTACGAGTATAGCCTGGGCGTCGGACCTTTCACATACGGATTCGATTTTCCCAACAAAAAAGTCACTTTCTACGATGAGGGTCAGACTCGGGTGAACACGACTACCTGGCCCCAAACTGGTCGTGCATTGGCAGCGTTGGTCAAGATGAAGAAACTTTCACAGGACGAGAACGACAAGTCTATCACCCTGGCACACTTCGCGAACAAGCCCGTTTACATCAAGAGTTTCACTGTTAACCAGCGAGAGCTACTTGATAGTGTTAACAAGGTCTTGGGTCAGACTGATGAAGACTGGAATTTTTCATATCAACCTGCTGCGGAACGCTTCCAAGAGGGATTAGATGAACTCTCCAAGGGAGTGGGAACGGGCTTCTTGAAGGCTTTATATGCTCGTGCGTTCTACCCTACTGGCGACGGTATTTTTGAGACTCACAATGATCTTTTGGGATTACCCGAGGAGAGTTTGGATGAGGCTACTCTAGCATCTCATAACTGGGCTATTGCCCAGGCGGAGAAGAAGGGGGAGTAAACTGGCTTTTCTTAAGAATAGAAGTTAGGGAACTTTATGTAAATAGGACCTAGCCCTATTAGTCTCTTATATTATACCAATATCCGCTTCAAAACAGTGATCTGTGTCATGCATCCTTCATTAATACGGCTGACATCTAAAGTATAGATCTTGAGACAGATCACATGTCCTGCAATTATACCGCGTACCGATGATTGACTAGAAGATAGGAGGTCAGGAGGCGTAAATGAACCAAGAAACATCTATCGCAGTAATAGTCACCAGGTATCTTCTCGGGATCAGTAGTAGAGAAAGCCAAATCCCATGTACTCTGACCTTCAGACTGGATGGTGCGATTTAACCTAAAGACTCAACTAATCACAAAACGATCCCCGCTAGCCAAGCCAATATTAATGCTGATATTCTCTGACTCTTTAAGTATCCTGCTTGATTTACAGCTTATACTTAACGCAACGAATTATTATGTATTTCACTTCCATGTTGCAGTTAGTTTATCTATTAGCCGGTGCACCGGCCAGCCAATGCTTTTCCCAAAGCCATCAATAAAATCAATCACTTCCTGTCGTTCAACAGGATTAGTTAGCAAACAACCACCTGGACTGTCAGCGAGATTTTCATTCAATAGAAGTAACTCGGAACTCACAAGTGAAAAGTATATGATGTACAGTAAACCCAGCACCGACTACGGAAGGGTTGTGGATGCCGAGACCAACAGCGATGTGAAGGTCATTCAAGGCCGCTTTCTGGAATTTTAGTTTTAGCAAAATGGCGTCCATGGAGATGATTGACATACGTCTGCAGCTACCCGATGCTCGATCGTTCTCAAACTGGAAACCCATAGTCTGGGCTCGGAGATATGCAACAAAATGCGAGCTAGACAATAGTGTTGATATCCCATGACTTTGAAAGCATAAGTCATTTTACTCTGTCACAGAGTATGCGATACACTGACCTTGAGCAGGATTCATCATCCATACTACAGGAAACGCCGACTTGACACCAGTAGAACCACCCTCCATGTCAGAGTGATAAGGATGATAATGCGCTGGTATTGAATCATGCCATAGCGCAACCTCTTTACCAAGATGCACCCACGTTTCGTAGTCGGGCTGGGCGCCTGGGCCAAAAAAGGTCTCTAATACCTGGCAGCAGATAAGAATAATGCGATTGGCAAAGTCCTCATCAGTCGTCTCTATAAATGATCTCGAGCGTCTGTATTTGTTCAGATCTACTTGCATTGGCTCGCCTTTGATCAGAGAGATGTGTAGGTTCTGTCGGAGCAGAATCCAGCTGGCCGCTTCGCTCAAACCGCCTTCAGCTATGAAGTCGGGGATGTTATTCCAGAGTCGTGCGCATCCGATGAGATGGGTTCCAGTATCGACGTCTTTAAGAGCGTTAACACGTAAGATGGTAAGGGATTTCTCAAGGCTGTCTTACCACACATCTCCTCGTACAAGCGCAGGAGGACGGCTGCTGCCAAAAGGTTTTCATCCAGCGATGACATCGGGTCATCAAGAATGGGGATCAAAATGCGTAAAGCATGGCTATGGTACTCTTCACTCTTTTCATCGTCAATGCCAGTGACCATGACCTGATGGCGCGATGAGAAAGCTAGGATGGAGTATGCTAGGAGGGGAAGTTGGCGAGCCCGCTTTGGCACTTCGCGACCAAAGCGCTTGGAAGGATCGCAGATATCAATCTGGAAATTAGACATTAGAGAGACGATAGTATTGGGACGGCAATAGCTCACTCTGGATGAAAGATCTTGCACATAATTTAACAAGAGAAACGCCTCCCGCCGAGTTCTTATTGGGGATGTCAATTCACGTGGGCTGCCAATGGAATAGCTAGATGCAAAAGATGCTGGAGAAGACAGCCTTGCTATACATCAACTCGTGATCGGTTTTCAGCCCTTGACAAAAGACTTACTGTATATCGTCGCGTGATTTGTATTTAGGGTAAGTATCTGCAAGGAATAGAGACGGCGGCATAACCGCCGCATCGTGGATAGGGGATTCCGCCATTGTGGGATAAGAGTTACGGGAGACTACGCTGGAGCGTAGCAATGGACAGCGTCAACGCAGGCGAAAATCATCTCCGTAATGCACCCTCCAGTAAGAAATAGAATCCCCTCGTTCTCCATCGATGACAAGTTCGGGGATTGCCTTGGCTGTAGACTTCCCCGCAGACAAACTCAATTTGGTGTGTTTGTTCCGGAGCTAACCTTGCAAGCAGGAGAACTAGTCCCGGAATAAGTATCCCAGTTATGGATTTCGTCATCGCAGTGACGGATATTCCTGCTCCACTTGGGCCCGGAGTTACCTACCTACCGAGACAAATTAAGGTATAAGTCTCCCAACCCCAGGCTGTACCTCGTGCCCCGCTATTTTCATTTTGCTTCTTGCTTTCCTAGACGCTTATACGCATGCCACGATATGGGACGGACTGGGCAAAGAATTTCGGGTTGTAAGGTAAGTCCAGGTAAATGATTTTTGTTCATCGTTATCTAATCAAATTTTACTAGAATTGCCGTTTGAAGTGAGCTACGTCATGCATGTCAAACGATCACGGCTAAATCTAGGCCTGTTTTATTAGACATCTGAAATGTAACGTCTTGCATCCCATTTATTACCGTACCAGTATGCTGATACCGTCTCCACAATAAAGGCGATGATGAAGAGCCGTGTGCTCAGTGCATCACAAGAAACCTACATTGTGACAGAAGCTTTCAATGTCGATTTCGCCACAGCAGGCTTGGATCCAAGTAAGCAATGGTAATATCCCTACAGCGCAAATAAGTTACTAAGAGAGATCAAGGAAGCGAGCAAGAGGACTAGACTTTCCATCTAATCAACCATGGTGCAGACTTGACAAGCAGAGGATCGAATTTGTGGACCAGACGTTGGACATCGTTCGATCATTTAACTCGCTTTCAGACCTCGAAGCTTACCCAAGCTCTTCGGAAGACCAGCCCTTTTACTTCGTTGAAAGACAAGACGAAGAAGATACGGCTCTATCTGTGGCTAGTCATCATGATGTCAAGGGTCGTGAACAACGTTTGGCGAGCTCGACTTACTCGTATACAGATACTCAACCACCAGAGTCTAATGATCTAGACCATTCCACTTTGCCATTTCACCAGCATCCTGATCATTTACCTGGGCTGGTATTTCACGAATACACGAACGCTACGACTGATCAGATTGATAATAATCTGAATCACGCCGAATTTACAGCACAGGCTGGCTATGCTTCATATGGTGATAGATACCAACTCCGTCTACCCACTTGCGTGCTCAAGCGAGACGAGGCAGAGCTGGTTCGTCACTTCTTCTCCGGCTTCAGCGATGCTTTCGATCTTGGTGATCCAGACCGGTCGTTCTCCAGTTGGTTATCAACTCGAGTACTGCAATACCCTCGACTTCTCGAGTCTATCTTGACGGTCGCCGCGAAACATCTTGGCAGGGAAAGGACGACAACAGCTTACCTGGACTCAGCGGCTGACTCACCTTCCAACTACAGTCAACCTTTTCCAGGAGTCAACTCAAACATTGGTTGTTCCATGGAAGAGATCAATCCAGTTGCGGACCTGCTATCACGATTTGCACAAGGCACGGAAGGTTAGTGTCTTGAAGTATCTTTGTTGTTGTTCTGTTAGTGTAAGACCTTTTCCACTAATATTTTAGTACGGGCAGCTGAATCCTCGGTCTCTTCTCCCTCTCCCGGTCAAGCGAACACGACGAATGAACCGAGAAAACTCTTTGAACAAGAGAGCCTCCCCGAAGCCGCCTGGTGGGCAAATCTCCGACTGGAAGCGTACTTGGCCATTGTCAATCAGGCACCTTTCCCATCATACTTGGATTCTGCTCGCGGAGAGAGAAAAGCTGCTCTCGTAGATGACAAAGACTGGGCGAACCTTATGATTCTTCACTTGACAGACATTATCCAATACTGCTTCTCAGACAATAAAAATACCGAGCACTATGCGGCACTGCTGAAAGACATAACTATCTGGTCGGTGACAAAACCGGATTCCTTCGATCCTATATATACATCCAACCACTCCGAGAAACAGGTGCTTCCAGATGTATGGCTATATAGCGAACCAGTGGCGGCTGGTTTGCAATACTACCACCTCAGCAGGATGCTTCTCATGTCTCACGATCCGCGTCTTCCAAAGATTGGACTTGCGAGGAACAGGACAGTAAAGCAAATAGAGGTACAAAATTATGTGACTACTGAGGGACTGTGTCTGACGCTGAGTAGGTCGAAATGAAGAACGATACCAAGATAGTCTGCGCAATCGCCGTAGGCATGGGCGAAGCTAGTCCCACATACCTGTAAGTTTATTGACCCGGAACTTGGGTGATTATGCTTACGTGTATTGAGGACTGCATGTATGGCCATAGCATTGGTCGGCGACCTTTTCGACAACCGAGCTGAACAAGATACCCTTCTTTGTGTTCTAGCTAATGCAACTGACCGGTTTGGATGGCCTACTTCTTACATGTATGGTTCGAATAATATCTGCATTTCCTACTGGGAAGCTAATTGTCTATAGAAAGGACAGTCTGAAGAAAACGTGGGGATGGCTTTAGCTAGGCCATGATGATAGCTATGAACTGTATAATTTTGAGTCTTTTACATATGCGTACTATGCTCTGTATGTAATATTATAGCAGCCTTGTTGATCTTGGGTTTTCTAGAGTGATTGTCGATAAGTATCAGCTTCAGATTGATAAGCCCACCGGAGAACAGTAGAGGCACACATGGCAGGCAAATAAAGCCAGAACATGCCATGGTTCCCCATGGGGTAGTCCGGGAGATACGCCGCTAATCTCCACTAGCTGACAGACTTGGGGTGTTTGTTCCGGTGACAAACAAGACGGTCTCCGCAAGGTCGGAACAAAAACACCAAAACGAGAAGAACCGCAAATATCGACGCCAGTCCCCCGCTAATTCAAGGGCCCAGACCACGCAGTAAATTGAACTTACCTTGCTAATTGCTCAAGGAAACCAGCTCCGGCCGATACGAAGCCCATTTCTTTACCCCAGACTCTTTTTCACGCTCGGGGATCACAGATCATGGAGCCGACGGTAGTCAATATGGACAAGCGGGGTCATTATCTGGGGAAGACTTTCGTGAATCAAGATTTGGTGCAGAATTCCCAGGCCTCAACCGCTGTCCCCGCTGAAACCCCAACTTTTCAGGCGATCTAACCCCCAGAAAACAAGGTTTCTCGGGATCTTAAGAGAGAGCTAGGCCAATGAAACAACACGTAATTGTCGCATGAATCGTTGGCCTCATGAGAGTATATATATGGCGCTGCGCTCCGATACCTTCCTCACGACAGACTCGCTCATCTGCATCACAACATTTATCGCTATTTCAGTCTTCCATCTTTACATTTGGCAACATGTCTTCTCACGATGATCACAAGTCCTCCACTGAGGGTGCCATAGAAAAGTCAACGTCCACCAATGTCGAACACCTCGAAAAGTCCCACGGCACGGTTGTCGAATTCGATGACTCCATCGAAGATACCAAGCCTTCCAAATCCGTTTGGCTTATCACATTCACCGTTGCCATGGGCGGCTTCTTGTTTGGTATGTAGCACATACACTTCGCTTCTGACTTTCCCTAACAGTATCTACCAGGTTATGACACTGGTGTCATCTCGGCCGTTCTGGTCACCATCGGCGACGATCTCGGCCACAATCTCGATTCCCATGAGCAAGAGCTCATCACATCCATTACCTCTGGCGGCGCTCTTATCGGTGCTCTAATGGCAGGCCTTCCAGCTGATAAATACGGCCGTAAGCTTGGAATCTATATCGGTTGCTTTCTCTTCCTCGTTGGGTCTGTTGTCCAAGCTGCTGCCTTCAATATTGCCGCCATGACTGCTGGACGTCTAATTGTGGGATTCGGAGTAGGGTCTGCAGCCATGATCATTGTAAGAGCGCAATTCTACTCAAAGTTGTCTTGAACCGAGCCGCTAACATATTAAGCCTCTTTACATCGGAGAGCTTGCCCCGGCCAAGTATCGCGGTCGCATGATTGCCTTCGACAACCTCAGTGTGACACTGGGTCAATTGGTATCCTACGGTCTTGGAGCCGCTCTTACCGATGTCCCTCATGGTTGGAGATACATGATTGCTATCGGCGGCGTCCCCCCAATCATCCTTGCCGCTCTGCTGCCTCGTTGCCCCGAGTCGCCTCGACAGCTTATTGCGCACGGAAAGAGAGACGAAGCTGAGCAGTGCCTGCGACGAGTTTACCCTGCTGCTACTGAGGATCAGCTCAAGTCTAAGCTTGAACGCATTATATGGACTGTTGAGGTCGAGTCTTCGGTTGTGGCCAACAAGTCTCTTTGGTGGCAGTTCAAGCAGCTTCACTGTGTACCTTCCAACCTCCGTGCACTGATTTCTGCTTGTACCGTTATGGCTAGTAAGTTTCTCTACATGCTCATGGGTCTGAAGCTGTATCGCTGACAATATCATAGTCTCTCAGCTTGGTGGTTTCAACACTCTCATGTACTACTCCGCCACCCTGTTCTCCCTCGTCGGGTTCAACAAGCCCACCGCCGTCGCCATCGTTGTTGGTGCTACCAACTTCCTCTTCACATTCGTCAACTTGGTTGTCATAGACAAGCTTGGGCGCCGTATCATTTTGCTAGTCACTGTGCTAGGCATGGTAAGATATTTCCAAGTTTTAGACAGAGCCACGGTACTGACATCTCTTAGGCATTAAGCATGGTAATCGCCGCCATCGCATTCCACTGGATCCCCATCTCCAAGGATCTCGTCCTCCAGGCCGATTCCGTCAACTGGGCTGGTATCGTCGTGCTCGTAACCATCATCTTCTACGTCGCCTTCTTCGCTACTGGTGTTGCCACCATCGGCTGGGTCGGAACAGAGCTTCTACCTTTGGAGGTGCGCGCTCTTGGCACGATGATGAATACCGTGACTTGCTGGAGCTGCAACCTCATCATTGCGTCGACCTTCCTCTCCATGATGAAGAGCATGACACCTAGCGGCGCGTTTGGCTTCTATGCAGGTATCTGTTTTTTTGGCTGGATCTTTGTAATCTTCTTCTATCCCGAGGTAAAGGGGCTTCCACTTGAAGAGGTCAGGAAGGTCTTTGAGAATGGGTTTGACGTCAAGTTGGCCAAGCAGATGCAGCGTGATCTCAAAACTAGCAGCCAGGCCTCTGTTGGTTCCAGGGCCTAACTGCGGGATTCTGTGTCTTGAACGACATGAATACACTGTATACCTGATACCATTCGGAACCTTCTCCATACCATTGATAGTCTAGATCACGCGAGTAGTCAATGCCACCTACATTTTGCAATGTTTGGAACTTTTGAATGTAGTCAAGGCCGGATCTTATCATGCTACGGTAAAAGTTAAAGGCAATAGTTCCTCCAATACCCCATGTTGCTATTTGCTGCTTCGCATCCAGTGTTCTCTCTGCCTGAGGTCAGTATCTCAAACAAATAGTTCTGGAGTATACTATGTAGTGCTGGAGCAAGCCCTTCTTACTATCGAGGCCCTTAACAATCTGGTAAGTAAACATAAGGTTCTATTACTTGCTAAGTGAGGTGCTACATAACTTGCACTTGGCTTTTCTCCCAGGTGAGGGCATTGGAGAATGGAGTGATCTGCTCCAAGCCATCTTATCTATATCAACTTTCCATGTTCGAGAGATAAGGATAACAATGTGCTATAAGATATTTTTACCAACATTTAGACCTAAACTATCTCTCTATTAAACCACAGTCTTACACTTCCTACAAGTATCAGATATTTAACGACTTCTTAAGCATTGCCAGCCAAGTAGGATTATCCGCAATAGTCTGGTTTAACGGATCATCACTGTAGCACATTAGCCAGGGTACTCTAAATTACAACGTGGGGCAACTCTATACTCACTCATTAAACGTCGCCATCCGTGCATGGTGCTGGAATTCCTCATCAGACGGGATGTGCTGCGTGGGGTTGTGGGGCGACATGGTCGATATAGCCCAGCGACGAAGGTCATCCTCAAGCCAGTGGTAAAAGTTCCAGTCGTTGGCTGCAAATTGTGTGGCCCCTGAGACTAGAGAGCGGGCATTCAGGAGAGCCTCGTGGTCAGCGCTTGATAACGGGATATGTCGAGATTTTCCAGAGCCTGAAAATTGGTTTAATGTTGTGGCCGTGGGAGTGGCGTGCGAATCGTTCGTTGTAGCCCTCTGTGATGAAGTCAAAGGGACGTCTTCGTTCGTCGTGGGCGGGTATCTTCTTCTAAACGACTGCAACCACAAGTCGTTATCAGCTCTTGTCTGGAACCATCGGTCATGACCCTGGTTCATAACGATTCGAGCTTCATTCCGAAGGTCATCGTCGCTGGGCTCAACACCAAGCTGCCTTTGTTGTTCCAAGTACGTAACGAGCCCTTGTTCAACTCGGCTGTAATCATGGATGCTGGCCGGGGAATCGTTGGCTGTAGCTTGACCGCTCTCATGGTCGGGGCTTCGAGGAATATTGGCGCGTTGCCGGAATGACGAGATCCAGTTACTATCGGAATGGACCAAGCTGATCAACCAAGTTGCAATAAATTCCGAAGGCGTGATTGAGACATCTTCCATTTGTCCAACGATCAAACAGCTTTGATATCTAATTTCTTGATCACTTAGATGGGTCGATGGGCTTATAGATAGCTTTGACGAAATGATGTCGAGGAGCTGCTTCTCAAATGGACATGATTCGAATAGTGTGTTTTTCCCTTTCACTTTGATTGGGTAGAATCTCGACTCGGTAGCTGTTCTGATCGGACTGAATCGTGCATCCTGTGAGACTTTGGGATCTGAAAATATCAAGTCACGTAACCAAGAGGCAGACAAGTGAGAGTCATGGCTCAGAGTCTCGGAAGCTAAAACAATCCTGCAAGCTTCGAGCTGCATATCCCTCGTGGATGGCAGACGTGACATATCCTCGTGGAATCTCTGCATATAATATGCCAGTTCAAGCTTCAACAGTTCATAGGCGCTACAGGGAGTAGCGGCCAATGTCCTTTCTCCTTCGAACGGCAGAGGTGTGAGTCTTTCGATTTCGATGAGATCTAATATCAGTCAGGCAAAATGACTTGAAGCATGGGAGGCGACAACTGTACAGGGAGGCATTCCGTTTTCGACAATTTCTGCAATCTCAGGGTCAAACCCCCAATCACCATGCCAGTCGGCCATTGTCTTTCCCAATTTGAAATGGTCAGAGATGTGATGCACACGTTCTTCCCAATCCGCCATTTGGTGATCGCAGAAACCACAGCGAGAGCGAATGGCTGGTACTTTGATCCTCCACGACATCATTGACCACTCAATGAAGCTTGCATTTTGGTGGAATAGTCGCAAATGCTGGCGGAGATGATCCTTGCGATTGAACGACCGCTCAGGGACGGTGCGTTTCTGACATGCTGTATAGTGATGGCTCTCTATATGAAGATCATCAGGATCATCCAGGCCGCAAAAGACACAGCATAAGTTATCGTGGTTCGTAGGGTTGTTCATCCGCGGACCATTTGGACAACATATCCACCTCTCCAATGGTAGGTGCACTGCGTTCTCGTGTCGTTGCCAGTCGTACTTCTTGGCAAAGCTCTGCGTGCAGAATGTGCATGGGAATCTCTTTGCATGATTCATCAATACCGTTCGCTTATTGCCCTGCTTCATGGCTCTTCTTCTTCTCCTACGGCGTGAGCGGATGTTTAGCAAGGGATCGAATGGTCCTTCTATAGATCGACTACCATGAGAATCGGCTGATGATTGTGAGCCTCTACTGTTGCTGGAACCATATGTGCTCCCTGAGAAGCCCCAGGTCTGGCCAGAATCAGATGCTGCTATAAACTATCAGTCTGTATTGATATGGAAGCGATTTGGGTATCATACAAGCTGGCGGGCTCGAGGCCATGGCTCGAGCAATGTCAACGGCAGAGGCAGGCTCATTTTCTGGCGGCGACTCTACCCACCGCTCCAGTGGATTCATCGAGTCTGTAGCTCTGCGAGGAGCTGGAGTGTCTGGTCTTGGAGGCACATCCATCGCCTTGGTAGGGCTAGGTAGGTCGTCCCTAGACCGGGCCATCTTATCGCGACGCCGTGTATTAGCAAACCAGTTCATGATTTGGGTTTTGCTGAGATTAGTCTGCTGCTCAAGTATCTTCTTCTCATTCTCGTCAGGAAACGGATGATGACTATGGGTCAGATACCAGTTTCTCAGGATCTTAACTGTACTCTGAGTAAATCTTGGCCCCACTTTGCCGGTTTGCCTAGAGTTTTGAGAAATCCCCTCGCCCATAGAGCTGGTTGACGTTGCGGCATTATCCCCAGTGTTGACAGGTGCGAATGGGAGATGAAGAGCATCAGGGAGGAGGCTATCAAAAGCTAAGCCACTAAGGCTTCTGTCATAATCAAGTAGCTGATCACTCTCCATATTGCCCGATGGCAATGTCTCCTGTCCAACAGGTTCCGCGGGAGGAGCTTGCAGCCAGTAGTCAAGCTGATCATCGAATGAGCACGATTGCTCCGCATCGAGGAATGCGAGGTCGGAGAAAATATCCTCATTTTCGCTGGCAAATGTTAAAGTATTACGCTTCGAATTCTCATCTTCAGGACAACCCATGCTAATAGCCTGCCTGTCAGTAGATAGATGTGATTGACTTGACAGCAGTGAAAGCTATAGTGAGGGGTTAAAAAGAGGGTATTAAATCACGTGTTCAAGGTGCGAATATTCATACTGTTCAATTAGCTAAGCTAGAAGTAATTACCCTAGAAGCAGGTTATAGATACTACAATTTTCACATCTTTATTAATATTCTTAGAAATCACTTTCTATAAGATAAATTTCCCCAGGTAGAGGAGCTTATATATAGGTTCGCTTTTGCTATATGTAAATTACATTAAGTTTATGTCTGAGCCTGTATGCTGGAAACCCCGACACTGTATTCAAATGGGGCAACTTGCCTTTCATGGCGGCCCCATACTTAAAAATAGCTCAATTTGTACAAGGTGGGTGTGTCTGAAATAGGCAATTGCCCCCCCACGCCGTGATTGGTCTGGTCGTGGGAGATTGTGGACTAGACCGGCGTAATGAGGAAATTTGTCCCGGATTTCCCAAACGAGATCATAGCTCGAGAAGCAAGTCTAGCCCACCATCTCAACTTTAGGTTCCCGTTGACATCTTGATCCTTAAATTTTTCTGGACAGGCAAGGAAATGTTCAGAGATCGCGGGGTAAAACTACGTGGGGTAAATTTGCAAGGCGCGGAGAAAGTCGCCAAATGTGGCAAACTTTCAATTATAATTACGCTGAGCAGAAAGCTACTTTGTTTCCCACCAAGAGACCGTCATGTATAAGAAAGTCACATTGTCTTCGTCATACTATATGCCTAAAAGTTTGCCTCAACGACAACCTCCTCTTACACTTCATTTTATAGTCCTTGGTTGCCACTACATACTGTTTTAGCAAGAGTCTTTACCTCTTATCCAGCTTGACGATAATGGCGGCCTCCATTGCCTCCTTGGGCTCAGCTCCCTATGCAGCTGCAGTAGGCTTTGCTGTGGTCTTCTACTTCTTTATCTACCCTTTTATTCTGTACCTTAAGGACCCTAAGGGTAAGATATCTTGTCTAGAGAGGAAACAGCCATACTGACTCTGTCGAGGGCTTCGACGCTTCCCTAATATGTCCCCATTCTCCGGCATGTCCAACCTTCCCTTCATGATACTCGCTCACGGGGGCGCACGATCGACCCATCTTGCGAAATTACACAAGACGAAGCCCATCATCAGAACGGGGCCAAACTCATTGTCCTTCGCCGGCGGCCAAGCCATCAAAGATATTTATGGCCACGGAACTCCCTGTACAAAGGACGAGTCATACATCGTCGGAGCCGGAACCCATTTTCACCTGGCCGATGTTGTGGATAAACACGACCATGCCCGAAAGCGAAAGGTCTTGTCGTCTGCTTACGCACTAAAAAACCTCGAGAATTGGGAATACAAGGTCGCGGATAAGGTGCAGCGAATGATGGACCATTTCGACAAGGTCTGCACGGCTCCTCTGTCCAAGGGTGCGAGGTTTCCTGACCCCCAGGACGTCAATCTAGACTTTCGCGCCTGGTCCAACTTTTTCTCCCTTGATGCCATCGCCGACATTGGCCTTTCGGAAAAGCTTGGTCTTCTTGATCAAGGTCACGATCTTGTGGAAGCCCAGCAGACATGCGGTACTGTCTACAAAACCAATCTACGCGAATGCCTTTATCCCACGGCGCGCAAGCAGTCATATCTTCTTTGGACCTACGACCATTACAAGTTTCTCAACAAGATTTCCAACATCATTCCCTTCTATCGAAAGATGGCAGAGTCGGCCAAGGGCTGGGATGAGATTGTATTGCGACGAGCTCAGATCCGATTAGACCGATACCAGAAGGGAGAAAAGCTTGATGACTTTTTCCAGGCGCTTATGGAGGACAAGAATGGCAACTCTCATGAGCTTGAATGGGGTGAGATTGTTGCAGAGATCAACATCATGATGAACGCCGGTAGCGTCACTACCGCAATCGCTTTGGCCAACATTCTTTATCAGCTGATCCTCAACCCTAGGGTCATGGATCTCCTGCGACAAGAACTTGACTCTGTCTTAGAGCCCGACGAGGTTGTTGCGCCCTACGAAAAGGTCAAGCATCTCCCCTATCTTCGTGCCTGTCTTGATGAGTCGCTTCGACTCTGGCCCCCGACTCCTCAGAATCTAGGTCGCCAGACCCCTCCTGAAGGCTTGACGATTATGGGCCAGTACATCCCGGGCAACACATCTGTTGGCGTTTCTGCTCTTGTGGCACATCGCGACGAGACCATTTATCCCGAGGCAGAAAAGTTCATTCCGGAGAGATTCTTGGGCGAAAAGGGCAAGGAACTCCAGTCTCACTTTATTACGTTCTCAGCTGGTGCTCGAGGTTGCATCGGGCGTAATATTTCTTATCTTGAACAGGCGGTTTGCCTTGCTTCAATAGTTCACCGGTATGAGTTTGCCCTACCAGCAGGCTTCGAACTAAAGAGAGAGGAGACGATGAATCATATCCTGGGGCCTATGCCTGTAAAAGTGTGGAAAAGAAATTTGGAAAATTGTCAATGAAGGAGTGAGGATTCAGCCTAGTGTTTAGACATAAATTTTAGAAAGAGTGATAAACTATAATACTTTACTACTGTTCAGTCCCAACTATATCAAGCTACGAATCCTTTAGTCGGTAACGGTACTGGTAACCACTGAAGTAACCTGGTCTCCTGCATCAAGCTCAGGTAACTACAAGACTCAATCCACGTAAGCTGGTCTCATCTTTACGATCTCCCCAGCCATCAATCCTTAATTGAAGGGATTGCAGAAGTAGACGACATTGACAGTCCAGCCGTCCACAGTATACAACACCCAATCTTTGCCGCCTGGGCTAAAGCCTTTGTAGCAGTTGTATGTGTGAAACCCGTTCGTTCCCGTACCAGACCAAGCGTTTACCTGCTTGCTGCCTGCATCCGCAAAGACGTTTGATGTGAACGATACACCACTGCTGAAGGTGCCTAGCTCCAGTTAATCTCTTGTTATGGCAGCCTATAAATTCAAGAAAACCTACCCTTTAATGTTCTACCTTCCTAGATCATGTTGCTTCCATGGACGACGTCAACATAGTCATCAGGGCGGGATCCTCCAGTTGCAGAATGCCCGTCGGTAGAGTATGCTATGCCGCTGGAAATCTCGCTGCCCTTGTAGGAGTTAAAATCCACTGTTGACCAGCCAAGTGCAGTTGGACCTGTGATGGTTGCCTCTGCCCAAGCCACTCAATGCATTCCAACACGGACTGAATGGAAGATAAGTAAGCTGACTGTCGGCACCCGAGGTGGATAGCTGACATATTCTCATATGAATCTCCTGCAGGGCTGCGGCGTTCCTGTCCACTATCTGGAGTGGCGAATCAAAGGGCTTTGACTCGTTGCTATACATGACTTGATAAATATTCCTTCCTTATAGGGTTGAGGGTAACAGCACGCCGAGAGGTCCGACGAGCAATGTAAAGCTGGGGTAAATTTCAATTGCACAAGATCCAGGCAGTATACCAGCTACCTAACATAATTGCCCCAGATAAGCCTTTCAGCCTATCTGATGATGATTACGTCTGCCGCATAAGAAGAACTCTAACAAAACTCCCCGCCATCAACGCGGAAGATACTCCCCGAGCTATGAGTGCCCTCAGGTCCCAAAAGCCACGCTATCTGTAAAGCGACCTCTTCAGGCTGTCCGTACTTTCCCAAGACCGAGGGAGGTGGAGGAGGCTTGTCACCAACCACGCTCCTCATCAACGGCCCATGAGTCCCACCAGGTGACACCACGTTGATCCTTATACCCTGAGATCCATAATCATGAGCGGCACTCATTGTCAGTCCGATAACGGCGTGCTTAGATGTTGCATAAGGCGCACAACCTGGAGCGCCTTTCGAGCCTAGGTTTGAAGCGATGTTCACTATGCTTCCGCCGGGCTGCATGTGTCGCAGCTCGGCACGCAGGGAGTGCATCATTCCTGTTGTAATCATCTGTCAGCCCAGTCGTGTAGTAGAGGATAGGCAGTAGCCGGAGAGTCTCGCACCGTTGACGTTGATACCCATAACGAGGTTCCAATCGTCGTCATCAAGAAGCGATATTGGCTTCTGGCCATGAAACTTGCCAACTATTCCAGCAGCATTGACGGCACCATCGAGACGGCCGAATTTCTTCACAGCACTCTCGATCCAAGCATCAACCTGTTCAGCTTGTCGGATATCTGCAGTAAATGTGTGAATCGGCCATTTGTTTTCAATGAACTCCTTCTCCACAGACTCAAGTGTCGTTGTATTGTTGTCAAGAATGCTAGTAGAGGCGCCTCTGCTCGCAACCAGTCTTGCGGTCGCCAAACCGATGCCTTGTGCACCTCCAGTGATTGCTATGACCTTTCCGGCGAGAGCCATGTTGGCAGAAGTTGAACAGGGAATTTTTATTCAATGATACTGATGTTGCTCAATATTCAATGCAACTTAGTAGGGGTGTGATGGATCAAAACAGCGAAAGAATGGGTTTTAGTACACAAGTCGTTAAATGGTTGAACGAGCTCTTAGCATTCGTCCCGAGGCAGTTCTCAAGCATACCCTGTAGGTCCTAGAGTTAGCACAAATTCCTCGGACCAAGGTATATTTAACACAGCTGATAATAAAATAAAAGTAGAAACAAGGACATATGAGAAAAACAATGTGTAATTCGACTTTGGGGTACGCATGGCTTTGGCTATTGCTAATACTATCAAATGTTCGGTTCTTTTTTCTCGTCCTGTACGCAGTAAGTCACTTTGGCGGGAACTCGGACCACATTGATGGATCCATCTCACGCCGATTGTGCGAGACAACGACTGCCTCAGACGTCCGTATCGAAAGATAAAACAAGAAAAGATAAAACAAGAAACATAAATTAAGCACTACTTGCACTAATTCTATACTGGCTTGATGTCAACACCTTCGTGATTTCCGCTTTCTCGCCAAGCTCTTAGAATATTATTGTAGTCCTCCTGTCCTTTACCCCAAATCGACATACGCGCCATTCGAACAAGCTTCTTTGGGTCCCTCACACCCTCAAACTCCCCCTCGGCGTTGATGTAACTGGGCGTGCAGCCCGCGGAAGCTCCGAACATGTGTGCCTGGCTCGCAATCTTCTGCGCCCATTCCTCCTCAGCATCGGCGGTTGCCTCGATGGTAAAGTTGTACTCATAGCGGCTGTCGTGGGGGACCTTGTTCTGAGCCTCCTTGGTACCAGCGGCCACGATGTAGGCAAACTGTTTGGCGGCTTGGTCGGCGATAAATGTGTAGTTGGGGTTCCCGCCGCCCTGGATGAAGCCGGGCCAGAACATGTTTGGGAAATCGTGGCTCATCATGCCGTGCAATGTCGTCACGCCCGAGCTCCATTTCGCGTCAAGATCGATCCCGTTGCGGCCGAAGACCTTGATGCCGACTCGGCCTGGTGGACTGTAAAGGAAAGGACTCTTGTAACCAGTACTTAGCACGAGTACATCTATATCAAAGTGTTCTCCTTTAACCACAACCCCACTTTCTGTGATTTCCTGGACGCCGCGTCCATCAGTGTCAACGAGATGCACGCGAGGATTGTTAAATGCGCCGAGATATTCGTCGTGGAAGCACGGTCGCTTGCACCAGCCAGAATACCATGGCTTCAACTTGGCTGCGACTTTCGGGTCCTTGACCAGGTCGTCAATACGCCCACGTATCTTACTCTGTCTCTTGAGGTCGAGCTCCTCCAAGTAGGCGTAGTATTCCTGCATTTCTTGTGGTGTCTTGGGGTCGTGGCCAGGCGACCCTGATATCGCACTGTAAGATGGCATATCTGTCCAGCTATCGTTGACAAGATCGACCGCTGGTTTCGGATTGTGGTTGTTTAAGTGGGCGCAGTAGTTCAGACATCTCGCCTCCCACCAGCCAGCTTTCTTAGCGATTTCACTCTTGAACAAGTTTTCGTCTGTCTGGCGATTGTATCTGGCGGCAACAGCAGACGGAGTCCGTTGGAAGACGTAGACTTCTTTGGACCATTTCGCCAGCTCGGGCAAGATCTGAATGGCCGAAGCACCTGTGCCGATAAGTCCGACTCGTTTGTCCTTCAGTCGTACCATTGATGGATCGTCTGGGGTTCCCCCAGTACTGTTGTAGTCCCACCGAGCAGGGTGGAAACAATCTCCTGTAAAACTTTCGATCCCTTTGATCCGGGGAACCTGAGGTACCAGCATGAGGCCCGTAGTCAGGATGACGAACCGAGAAGTTACTGTGACAGCTTCGTGCTCCTTGCCACCGTGAACCAGTTCGACAAGTTTCATAACCCACTCTTGTTTCTCGTCATCCCAGACACATTCGTCCATTCGAGTCCGAAACCAAACTCGGTCGGTCAAGCCGTATTTCGCGGCTACCCGTTCGAGATGCTCCCGAATCTCTTTCCCAGTGGAGTACTTGTTCTTAGGAATGTACCCTGTCTCTTCGAGAAGAGGCATGTAGATGTAACTCTCCACGTCGCACATGAGACCAGGGTAGCGGTTCCAGTACCAAGTACCTCCCCAGCCTGCTGCTGTGTCGATGAACCGAAGATTCTCGGCCCTGACTCCAGCCTGTATCAGCCTCGCTGCGAAGAGCAGGGCGCCGATGCCAGTACCGACGATTGCAAAATCGCAACTGTCTCCGTCTGCCGCACGGGCCAGCTTGTCATATGTTGATTGGTCTGCCCAAGGATCCTGCTTGAAGTTCTGGAATTTTGGAACGCTATACAGGTCGGTAAACTGACTGAGGCCATCACTGCGGAGCCGCTTATCGTGCTCCTGCTTATAGCGTTGTTTGACTTCAGCAACCGTACTTGCAACGATACCATTGGACTCTGCGGATGGGCTCATGATGGGCTTGCGTCTGGCTGTAGGAATATGCACTTGGCCTGTGTTATAAAAAAGCTTAGAACGTGAGTAGCTTTCCCTTTTGTGAATTTGGGATATGCAAGTCAAGGACAGCAAAGTTGTTTTATCTTACCTTACAACTGATTTCTGATTGACAGGCGATGCAACATAACTCTAATTATGTCCACCTTCAATAACGCCCTCGGTTATTTTACTACGAAACCTCTTCCGAGGACTACAAATGTTCAAAATGGCAATACAAAATTGCTTCCAAATTGCAGCCAAAATCATAGCGTCCAAAACATAGGAACATACAAAATATATAAAGACCTCGGCATTTAGGAAATGGAGTAGGTGCTATTCAAGCCACTAGCACCAAATTCTGCAGCCATCATTTCATAACGTTGAATAGTCTACTGCCTCGGTAATTATGGGTTCATCAACCAACCTGTATTGGCCGATCTGTAGTATCCTGCAATCTCTAGCGATGGTCTGTGTGTCTATCATTGATGCAGTCTTGACTGCTAGGTCATCGCTCTGAATTTCTATCGTGTCGATTGTTCTCATGTTGATTTATAATACTTTCAAGTACGGAGTGACACCTGTTTAAGCAAATGTTACAAGTAGGTTATAACATGGATGAGATCTAAAGAGGAAGAGCCTCTTCTTAAGTATAGTTGTTTCATTTTTGGGAATACGTCTTTCAAAGGAGTAAAGTTAATTTCACAATTCGATCCACTAACTGAAGAGTTTCCCAGTCTCTCACTCAAAATTATTTCCACTGTCTAACTTTGACCCATCTCGTTGAGGCACCAGAGCGACCATATCTATATCTCCAAAGACACCCGCAATTTCTTCAAGGGGCTTTCCTAGTGTATCAGGATAGAACCATACAACAACTGCGGCAATAGCATCAATGACAATGAAGATGATATAGAACTTCCAACCGATCGTCTCGAACGCGGTGGGTGCTGACTGAAGCCAAATAATGCTCGTCACACAAAGACTGCACATCCCAAGAGCATAGCCTTCACCTCTAAGAAAGGTCGGCCATATCTCTGCAATGTAAGTGAAACCCGGACCTTCGACAAATAGACCAAAGCAGGTGACGTTCAAGAAGAGAAAGGCTGTGCACGCAATCAGTCCTGGCTGGTAGGACGTTCCAAGATAATGCTTCTGGAGGGCAGCCTCGATAATGACGGTAATTCCACAAGTGGCAAATCCCACACACAACAACTTGTTTCGTGGGAATCTGTCGATGAAAAACATATTCGCCGTGTTCATGACCCATCCGCATAATTGATAGCCGCCCTGCATTTGGAGAACCGCAGAGTTGCTGAAACCGAGGCTCTTGTAGATCAAGCCACCATAATCTAGCGAGGAATGTTAGTATCAAGGCTCTCATGTCTCTATTATGGGCATAGACAGAAGCGTGAACAGAACTTACTGTTTACAACGAGAGCGCCGGAGCTCATCTGCGCAAAGGTCAAGAAGATGGTCATGAAGAAACGCTTTCTGAAAGAAGGTCGCTGGAAGATCTTGAGGTAGTTCCCCGAGATAGACCTAGCGGATTCTGCGTTATCGAGCTGAACTTGCCGCTCGATTTGATCTAGTTCATTCTTTGCAAAGAGATGGTTGGGATCTCTTGGATCTGAGTGAAGCTGTCGAAGGACATCCCAGGCCTCCTCCTTCTTGTCGTTGGATAATAGATACCGGGGCGATTCTGGTATCCAGTAAATCCCAAGGAGGAGCAGCAGGGGGAACAATCCTGCAAGCCCCAGAGGTCCACGCCAAGTGTCCTTCCCGCCCCCGGTGTAGTAAAAGAACCCGACACCAGTGTAGGAGGCAACTGTGTATCCAGTATTGATCATTGCTGGATGGATTTGCACCAACATGCCTCTCCTATGTGGAGGAACCAACTCAGCCATCCACATAGGAATTGTAGACAACATTTGAAACGATCCCCATCCCTGGAAGACCCTGAACGTGATGAACATGGCAATGTGGTAAGAGGCCGTAATGAGAGCACTGGATATGAGGATGATCAGCGCGGCAAGTGCGGCAGATTTCTTGCGTCCGTATCTGTGTGCAAAGTAGCCACTGAAGATTGATCCAAAGGCTCCGCCGGCGAAGAATCCGCCGTTGGTGGCCCCTATGAGTGTAGTCATATCTGACGTTGCGCCTAGTTTCATGGTTGCATACCACGATGGCTGGGAGAGGGTGGTGGCAATGATGGATGAAGCATAGCCCATGGATGCAGAGACAAAGCCAAGGAAGATTATTATGAATATGATGCGTGGGCTGAGTCGGGGAACGATTGCTTCACCTTCCATGATGGAGGCTTTGCGAAGGCTGGTGTCATTTGTTTTCTCGCGATCCATTGTACAAACTGATTAGGAGGTTTCGTCAGGATATTGCTTTCAACTGAGTCGATGGGATTAGAAATGTCGGACAAGAGATAGCTCCGCCCTGACATTTATACGTTCACAGTCTATATCCAGACAGCCACCAAGAGCTTAGTTACTACCACGATGTTCTGAGACTGGGTAACGGCCTCGGCGCTCAGACTTCATTAGTGGCATTGCTCCGCCTCGGGCAAAAAGGCTTTTGGGATTATATACCACTACCTAG
This sequence comes from Fusarium pseudocircinatum, assembly GCA_013396035.1. Classification (NCBI taxonomy): domain Eukaryota; kingdom Fungi; phylum Ascomycota; class Sordariomycetes; order Hypocreales; family Nectriaceae; genus Fusarium; species Fusarium pseudocircinatum. The sequence goes on along the minus strand of JAAOAS010000050.1, from coordinate 109,394 downwards.
AAGCTCTTGTCTCCGCATTCTTCAAGACCTCGGGGTAAGCTAGGAAAATTGAGAGCTCTAGAGCCTATTGGTAGCGAGATTCTGGGGTAATCCGGGGTATCCGGGGGCGATTTGGTAATCTGGGGCAGTTGTCCCAGTCGAATAATGGAGTGTAGAGAAATCAGGCACTGCAAAAAGAACAGAACTTGCAATGAGGTCTATCTAAACATACTGGTCAATGTATTAACGTCTTATTCTACCGACCTGTGGCTTGGTATGATATTAATTGTTCACTTAAATGTCTGTGTTCCTGTTCATCTTACATTCTCCTAGTACAATTACCGAAGGCTGACAGCTGCTTAATAATATGTACTCTGCAAGGGCATTATTTCCCTCTCCTGTGGCCCAATATTGGTGACGGGAAAGAAGTTGGGATCGGCGTCAAAGTGAACCAAGGCTTGCAAAAGGTTTGCCTCGGCGTCGAAGTCAGTCCATGGATCAATGAAGAATTGACTCTCCATATTGCCGGCATCTACAGGTAGTAATGTCGAGCCTTCTCCAAGGGCCTGTGTACCGACAGGTATGCTCCCCATAGTCTCCGGTGTGATCCGCGAGTTTGGCGGGTTCAACGCCGCTCGATCCCCAGCTCTCGCAACCTGACTACCCTTCTCAGCCTCTGCATGACCTTTCTTCACCTGCTGCTTTTTGGGTCGTCTGGTATTCTTCAGAGGATCTAGTTTCAACATCGGGATGTTGACATTGGTTCTTTGGATAACAGCTTCGAGAAACCATATGACGTGATCTGCAGAGGCATACATATCCCTAAGAGAGTGTATAGCCTGCCAGCACTGGTAGAACTGACCGATGGAAGCATAGCGAGCATCTTGCCGCGAGGAGGCAATGTCATTGAGGTGGATCAGTATAGCAGAGATAAGTGCAGGAATGGCCGAGGTGGACGCGAAACGTAGTTGGTCTCTTTGGTGCAAGTCATATGCAACCTGGGTGATACCCCCAGCGGCATCAGCAATCTTGTCAGCGGATCGCCTGGTGGTTATATCATCCTCGGAACTGTCGTCCAACCGCTGTGCCTGGGGGCGGTGAAGGATGGCTGTTGAAGTGAGGTATATCATGTATAATAAAGCCTGATGCAGATGCAAGGCTGAGTGACCTTGGGCTGTTTCGCAAGACTGGCCTGCCTTATAACGGCAAGGTGATTCCAGACTTTGTATCCAATCGCGTAGCTTAAGGTCGCACTTCTCCATGTCTTGCATTTGCTGTGCGGACTTCTTTGGTACAACCATCATAGTGATCTTTTCATCGGCCTTCGAGATGTCGTTGTTCAGGACTGAATACTGGCTAAACAGAATATCCCCGATGTGCACGCAGAGCTTTGTTAGCTCAAGAAAGCAGAGCATCAGACTCCTCTGAGTTGCAGAGTCTGTCATCCGCGGATTCCCAAGGAAACTTATAACAGCATCGTCGAAGGGGTCCATGTCCAAGTCCTCTATCGTCAAGTCAGGAACGTTGAACGTGTCGGGCCTTATCCGCGCCGGTCTCCGAATGCCCAATGCTAGAAGTCGATCTCGCACGTAACAAGACCACCAGATCCTCTTACGTCCACGTTTCGCCTTGGGGCTGATACTAAGCTGCTCGGGACTCCGATGTATCCCCATGACATGAATTTGCGACAACGCTATTCCTGTCCAATGCCAAGTGTCCTTTTCGTCATCAGCCCTCTCGTACCAGTATGTCATTAGAAGAAGCGCTTGTAGACGAGCGATGCGATCGGGCTCTGTATCGAGGTGGTAAAGAAGGCGAACCTTCTCAAAGAACTCTTTTCGCATTGCCTTGCGATTCTCGTACCCCCTCTCAGTACAGTAGTCGGAGTCGATATAGACTACGGCGGCAAACATGATGGCCTGGAAGAGAAGCAGGCTGACTTGCGAGCTGGCATCACGCCGGGCCACAGACGAGAGAAAGTCTGGTAGGTCCACTACTGGCATGAAAGGATGTACGTATAATATGTAGAGCCGAAATAGCTCGCGTTGGAGATCATCGTCGGGAATGCTCAGGCAGCCTTTGCCGGTAAGATATTCGGTATCGATGGGTTTTAGGTGCGGCGCAAGAGGTCGTATGTACAGTGGTTATGCCTGCGTGTAGTTGCCAGGCGGATTTAGTGGTAGTTGTATGGGCACGATGTCGGGGATATTGTTGCTGTCTCCGCGCCTAGCATTGTCCTGTGAAACAGATTCTAGACCTGCGATCAATTGTTAGAACGGAAGTGACAAGCAAGTCGCATCTTCTGGTAGTCCACCCTTACCTTCAAATGTGAGAGAGACAGGAAACTCCTCGCCAGCAATCGAGCGCTCGGATATCGTATTCCCTGTCCTGCTGGTTGCAGCTCTACGAGGCTTGCCAAGTACGCAACCCAGGTTATCAAGGCGACAATTGGTACATGGCTGGCCTTGTATGGTTACGTCGCAGCGGACTTTACGGCTTCGACAGGACAGACAGGCTTGAGGAGCAGCTCGCTTTGAAGAAGAGTCTGGTGGTTGATCGTCTCTTTTCCGCTTGTTCCCTGTCCCATCGCCATCCTGGCCAGGTTGTGGCGACGATGGCATGATGAGAAGGATTATGTTGAATCAGGTAGCTTAATCAACAGCATCACAGGGATCCTTGAATTCTAATGGACCTTCTGAGAGCGACCTCACGTGTCATGATCGAACCGGCGATACAGGTGACCGGGGACAGCAGCTTGAACGCTGTCACCAGAAAGACCCTCGGCAATTGCCTACCTACCTTAGGCAAAAGGCTGATATTATACTGTGAAGAAAGGCTTAATTAGCAGTACATTAGGATCTACGATACCTGAGCCCGGCTATTGAAAGTCCAGGTCTCACAGAGCTCCTCAGTCTCGAGCAGATTTGTATAAAAGGCCAGTTTTACTATTTTTGGATGTTTAACTAGAGTTAGGTTAGATTCCGTAATTCTGAAACTAATGAAAATCTTAGAAGCAAAATCTCGCTTACATTGGGTCAACATAGCTTAGCTGCCCATTGTAAGAAAAATAATTACAATGACCGTTTAAGTATGTTGGAAGTACTTCCAACATACTTAAACAATTCTTGGGTATCGGGATCTCTATGTCCAGCGGCTGCAAACTATTCGCCACGTCAATCCAGGACTCATGGCCTCGGTGGTTATCGTATCTACCTCGGCTATCAGGTCACGAAGGTACCCGAACCTCTAACGCCAGAAAGCTCCACGCTATGCTACTCTACCTAATGATACTTTGTTCCAGTGATGAATGATAAAGGAAAGAGTCTAGTAACAAGTCCACTCGCTATCAGGGGATGCTTATGCGTGTAATCTAAAGGATTCAGATGCTGATATCCAGTTTTGTGCAAAAGATCATGCTATGGCTTTTGTTGATCTGATTGGGAACCCACAAGGTCCAACAATGAGTTACTGATCCACAGTACAGTTGAGCGTGTAATTATATTGCTACTGTGGTGAAGAATCTAAGTACAGGAACACTATGTTCTCCTGGACCTTGGTGTTGGCAAACTTATCATTGCGGGCCATTTCAGTATAGCTAAGATTGCATTGTATTGCGCATTGTATCTTTGAAACGTACACTGTTTCAAGGTTGGATATGTAATAACGGATTGTCTCGATGCAGGCCGAGGTGCGTGATGGCTGTTTTAGTGCAGAAGGTGGGATTACGGGATCAGCGTCATCATTATTAGCGATATTTACACAATCGAACTGTCTAATTTTCAACACAAGAAGACGGCCCAAATCCTCATATCAGTACCTATACAACAGATATACGCAATGAGCCTCGCTTCAGAGAATGACCTGGTGAATAGGTCTTTACCATATAGCGAGCATCTTGTCGCTACTCTAAAGCCCTTTATTATCGGTGGTGCATCAGGACTCGTCGCTACAACATGCATTCATCCTATCGACGTAATCAAGGTGCGGCTGCAGCTCGCTGGACAAGGCGGAAGCCCGCCATCCGGCTTATTCTCAGTTGCCAGGGGCATTGTGTCTCAAGGCAAGCTACTGGACTTGTATCAGGGTATATCAGCTGGCTACTTGCGGCAACTCGTGTATGGCACTGCTCGCCTGGGATTCTTCTACACGTTTGAAGATGTCCTGAAGAAGCGAGCATCGGCACAGGATCGGGATATCAACTTTATGGAGAGAGGCGTGGCGGGGCTCCTAGCTGGAGGGTTGGGATCTCTTATTGGTACTCCTACAGAAGTCGCATTGATTCGCATGCAAAGTGATGGGATGAAGCCAAGAGCCGAGCGCGCCAACTACCGCTCAGTCTTTGACGCTCTGTCAAGAATCACTCGAGCAGAGGGCATTCGCGGACTGTGGAGTGGCACAACTCCAACAGTTATACGAGCGTGTTCGACGAACTTTGGTCAGCTAACCTTCTTCTCCGAAGCCAAGCATCAGCTCGCCACTCGCACGGAATTATCACCCTATACGCAGTCTCTTGCTGCCGCAGCAGTGGCGGGAACCTTCGCTGCTATTCTAAGCTTACCGTTCGACTTCGTCAAGACAAGAATGCAGTGGCAGAATAAGCAGCAAGGGGGACGTAGTATGCAGTATACTGGTTTCTTTGACTGCATCATCAAGGTTGCGAGGACAGAGGGTATCGCGACATTTGGTCATGGATTCGTACCATATTTCTTTAGGATTGCTCCTCACGCGTGAGTTTTTCATCTATCACTTCAACTTAAAGACACTCACCAGTGTCTACAGGGTCATTATGCTTACAGTCTCGGATTTTATCGCAAGGTCTTGGGTTAAATGACGTGGCATGGGAACTACCAGATTTCTTTACTCATAGCTCTTTATATTGGCAACATCGCCCTCTGGGTGTAGAAGATATATTATTATAGCCGAAACCTGATACCAAGAGCTTAAAATCACCACAAATATCGTGCTTCGGTATACTCTGTTACTAGTCATCAAAACATTTAAAAGTACAAGTAACCGATAAGACAAGATTTTCTGCTTAACAAGTTGTTCTAGTTCAACTTCATGTATGTGTCATGATGACTGTGTTGTCCAGCCCACCGCGCTCGGTACACATCCGCAAAAGTGTCTGAATGGGTAGCGAATGTCTAAGATATGGTAGTATAAGGTGCATTAGGCATGAAGAACTCCTGTAGTTCTCTCTGTTCATTTTGCAGGTATCAAGGTTGTGAAGGCATGTATTGGGGATGTATCCCGAGGGAACTGGAGAAGCCGGCAACATCCCAACTAACGTACTCGCCACTCCAGTGCCGTTCATTGCCGACAGGCTCCGATATCAGCAGCCTCACTTATAACACTTTGCATCATCACGGCCAATGTTCTACAAAGTTGCAGGTGTTATACTTAATTTGTTCTAAGGGTAATACAGACATACCATGTCAATAGTCAGTATGCGAACTAAAGCATTTGCCGTTGCTTCCATCCCACGGCAACCAATATCACCATTGACAAGACAGTCGGCAAGGCCCCTTTTGACACCGAAATCTATCCCGGTCAGCCCATCCTGGAGACAGATTCACTCCCGTGCCACAGAGTACCTCCCAAGCAACCTTCCAGAGTGGACTGGGTCTCAAAGATCTGTCCGTGAGGCCATTTCAAAGATCTGTGTCAAATACACAGATGATTATTGGCTTGAACGGGATACAAAACACAAGTTTCCGTGGGAACTTTACAATGACCTAGCTTCTAACGGCTGGCTGGGTATCTGTCTTCCTGAAGAGTATGGCGGTGCTGGTCTAGGCATCTCAGAAGCAGCTGTCATGCTCCAGACCATTTCAGAATCAGGAGCGGGCATGAACGGGGCGTCATCAGTCCACATGAATATCTTTGGCTTGGAACCCGTCGCAAAGTTTGGCACAAAGGAGCAGAAAGAACGCTGGCTCATCCCTCTTATCCAGGGAAAAGAACGAGCCTGTTTCGGCGTCACGGAGCCAAATACAGGACTTGACACCCTTCGTCTACAATCATCTGCTACAAAAGACGGCGATTTCTACCGACTCAAGGGGTCCAAAATCTGGATATCTACTGCTCAAGTAGCTGAGAAGATCCTCATCCTCGTCAGAACAACTCCGCTTGATCAGGTCAAGAATCCGAGTCATGGTCTCTCGCTCTTCTACACCAACCTAGACCGCTCTGCCGTGAACGTCACCGAGATTCCCAAGATGGGTCGATCAGCAGTTGACAGCAACACTCTTTTCTTCGAGGAATGGACAGTCCCTGCCAGTGATATGATCGGTAAAGAGGGTGATGGGTTCAAGATGATCATGCACGGGATGAACGCAGAGCGAGTGCTCGTGGGTGCCGAGGCGCTTGGAATAGGCTTTGCAGCATTACGACGCGCCAGTAACTACGTTAATGAACGTGTGGTATTCGGTAATCCAGTTGGGAAGTATCAGGGGATACAACATCCCCTAGCCGAGTGTTGGATGAACCTCGAGAGTGCACGGTTGATGATATATCTGGCCGCGCGATTATATGACCAAGGGTATGAGGACGGTGAGTATGCAAATGCAGGGAAATATTTAGCCTCAGAAAGCGCATTCAAGGCAGCTGAGAGAGCTATCCTGTCCCATGGTGGAATGGGTTATGCAAAAGAGTACCATGTCGAGCGTTATCTTAGAGAGGCAATGCTCTCTAGGATCGCACCAATTAGCGGAGAGATGATTAAGAATTACATTGGCCAGAAGGTTCTTGGACTTCCTAAGAGCTACTAGGCTATTTTAAGAACATTTATTTATAAGTAGTTAGAAAATGCACGCTATAGTAATTCAGCTACTGCATGACGCTTCTTTTAAATCACCATTAGTTCAGAAAGCCACCGTGTGGGCAAACACGATATCTTATTGATAAGGCAGCACAGGTACTTGATTGGAGATAACCCATCTGACAATGACAATGACAAAACCTGTTAACCTAGACCGGATCCGAGCACCCTGTCTGGTTAAAATCACAGTAGGACAAGGGCTCAATAGAGAGCAATAATTTTCCGTCTTTGCCTGACTAAACTGGCTATTACAGAATCGATCTTGTTTTCAAATCGTAAACATTCTTGCTCTGTTGGGCAGTGCCGAGGTTATGCGATGTCAAGCTTGTTGGGAATCGTATGGGAGGCCCATTTCCAGGAGTAAGTAATCACCGAGGTCTTTAAGGCTCGTGTCGAGGTGTTCAATAAGTCAAAACTGGAGAGTCTACAATTTGTAAAACGCTATTATCTTCAATGAAGTGTTAGCTATTAAATAGATAGAGCTGTAGTAACTGAATAGTATCTAATCCTCAACCCTTATGAGATTAAACAAGCCTGATGATCAGCATAACGATGAAACGGTTCAACATACGGCCACGTGGCAATGCAAAAGAACTCACTCAGGTAACGCAATGTAAGCTCCCACATTGTCTACCGAGAGTCAGGTCGTTTTCCAACCAAAGTGCTTCTTGCAACACTCAGGGCCTCTGCGCTCTCACGGGACTCAAAGTTCTGGATATCTCTCGCGTGTTGGCAGTACGTTGAGATGTCTCTTATTCCATTCCCGAGATCGGCTGACATTAGGGTGCAATATATCAGGCTCCGTTCTGTACACAAATTCTTGCAGATTATGGTGCCGATGTCATCAAAGTTGAGACTGTTGGCAAAGGGGTACGTGCTACCAAGATGATCATGCCGGCATCTGCTTCCAAGGGCCACTAATACCTGACACCGCATCTATAGGATGACACAAGACATTGGATGATGCCAGGAGAGCCAGAGAAATGGAAAAAGTCGGCTGGTCCCATGTCGAACTATTTCTCTGCGGTAAACCGCAATAAGCGCTCCATTACTCTTGACCTAAAGCAGCGTGAGGGGAAAGATATCCTCAGAAAACTTGCAAGAAATGCAGATGTCTTGTAAATTATACCCCATAAACGCATTTCCCTTTATCAAGACAATGGGCGAGCTAAAGTCGCTCATTGCCTTGCAAAGCTCGTCGCTAACTACCCCATAGAATTGAGAACTTCAAACCTGGTACTATGGACCGTCTTGGCTTGGGATACGAGAACCTGCAAAAGGAAAACCCGAGGCTGATATATGCCAGTATTTCGGGTAAGTCGCCAATCCATCCAAGCCAGTGGAACTCAGCTGACACTGGCCGAGGCTATGGAAGCACTGGCCCTTACGCCAGCCGAGGAGGGTACGATCCGATAGCGGCAGCAGAAGCAGGCCTAATTCACATCACGGGGGAAAAGGACGGTCCTCCTGTACGCACGGGAATAGGCATGGTTGACATGGCAACGGGCCTGTATCTCCATGGCGCTATACTTGCCGCTGTCTATGCTCGAGAGCGCGATGGCAGGGGCCAAAGAGTGGAGACGTCATTGTTCGAGACCCAGCTCAGCCTACTGACCAACGTTGGGCTTTCCTGGCTGAACCTGGGTATCGAGGCACAGCGTTGGGGTTGTCAACATCCTAGTATCGCCCCCTACGATGCCTTCCAGACTAAAGATGCATATCTTGTCTGTGGCGCTACCAATGATGCCCAATTTGCAGCTCTTTGCAAGCTCCTGGGTCTTGAAAATCTAATCACAGATGATCGCTTCTTGACAAACCCCAAGCGGGTAGAGAATCGTCATCTACTGGGTCCAATCTTCGATAAGGTTTTCATGAATCGAACGACAGAGGAGTGGGTGAAGCTCTTTGAAAAGACGGGCCTGCCGTTTGGCCCAATTAATAATATGGAGCGAGCATTTGAACATCCGCAGGCTGTAGCGCGGGATATGATTTCGAAGGTGAAACTGGACGAAGCGGAGTCTGGTGAGCTACGACTCATTGGGCCGGCGGTCAAGTTTAGTCGAACAAGGACGAACTTGAAGAGAGCACCACCTCGCCTAGGAGAGCACACGTCGGAATTGTTGGAGGAGTTGGGAATAGAAAAGCAACAGGCAGCGGAGTTGAAGAAGAAGGGAATAGTCTAATCTAGCCATGAGTACGATTGCTATTACATCTACTGCATGCATCGTGAGTGACAGACCAAAGGTGAGATATCCGTGCATTGGAATAGCAGCATGGCTGCGGTGGTTTGCACTGCGCTAGGCAATACTTGCTGGCGAAGTAGAAGGGCGGAAAATGCCAGGTCACTGGATCTATCTATGCTTTTTACCTCGGCGTCATCACTGAACCAAAACTAAACCGCAAAAACATGCTGAAAAAACCCACCCCGAGTTCAGAAAATGTTACATTATCGCCAGTATATCTTTTATGTATTTAGTATCGCAAGGTTTCTGAAAGCACCATCACAGCAGCTGATTCATAATTCTCACTACGTGACTTCAGCTACTCTAATCCGACAATGAAGCCACCAGCACAGACCGCTCTCTGGAAACCTCAGAACCTGAGCGAGACAAACACATTCAAATTCATCAACCACGTCAATGATACCTATGGCCTAGCATTGCAAACATACGACGAACTGTACAAATGGTCGGTGGGAGACGGGACTATAGATCATTTCTGGGCTCAGGCGTTCAAGTGGCTCCAGATTTCACCCAGTGAGACTGGATATCGTAGTGAGGAACCGCCATGTTTCAGTCCAAGAGTATGTAGCCCCAGCGATTATTTTGATGTCTGTTAACGATACCGAGGACTTACACTCTAACTTCATGTTTCCGCCTCCCACGTTCTTCCCAACCTCAACTCTCAATCTTACCGAGTTAATCTTTCGAGACCGCAACGATACAGACATCGCTATATACTCCAGCCGTGAAAGCCTCAATGACGTCGAGGAAGTAACTTGGGCTTTCTTGAGAAAACGCGTGCGAAAGCTGCACAGTGCGTTAATCAGCTCTGGGGTTGTTGCCGGGGATGTCGTCGGAGCCGTCATATCCAACTCTGTCGATGCCATGGTCATTTGTTTGGCAGCTCTCTCAATTGGCGCTCTGTGGTCCTCAACCTCGTGCGACATGGGAGTTGGTGGCATAGTTGACAGATACTCGCAGATTCGCCCAAAGGTTATCTTTGCAGAACAAGGATATGTCTACGCTGGGAAAACTACCGACCTCAGTGAGCGGATCAGACAATGGTCGCGCGAGCTGCGGGAGCGAAATGAGACGTTCACGACGCAGGTCGTTCTAGTTCCAAACCCCAACCTCAGCATAACCTCATTGCAGGAGCCAAACTTATCCACGTTCGGAGACTTTTGCAAGGCTGACAGAGGGGATTCGTTGCTATTTGAAATGCTTCCGTTTTCACATCCGGCGTTCATTCTCTTCTCATCTGGAACGGTCCGTGGTGTCATCCCATCATCCCAGACTTGACGACTAACAATATCTCACAGACTGGCCCACCAAAGTGCATCGTACATTCAACAGGGGTAAAAAACTAAACCCACGCATATTCAGATACGGAACAAGACTGACGCTGACAATAACAGGGAGTAGCCCTGAAAACAAAGGTTGATTCAGTCATTCAACACGACATCCGCAAGACCGATGTTGTATTCCAATACACGACTGTACGTCTATCCCATGATTTCAGAACAGCTCTCGCCTGCTGACTCCAGTCAGACATCATGGATCATGTGGGTCTTGAACCTCATGAACCTCTCTTCTGGTGCCTCAATGCTGTTGTACGATGGCTCCCCATTTCACCCTCGTCCGACTATACTGTTAGAGCTTGCCCAAACCTTCAAGTGAGTATCAGGCACCTAAAGGAGATGACTTGCCGTTCTAACGATCCCCCTATCAGAGTCAGTGTATTCGGAACATCGCCGAGGTATCTCTCCACGCTTAAGGGTCTCACCATCATACCAAGTAAGATTATTCAGAGGTAGCAGATACCGATAAGGTTAAAGCTAATCTTGCGTGCCTTGCGCCAACAGGACGAGAATTTGATCTCAGTCGGCTGCGTATTATGCTATCAACAGGATCTGCACTCTCTGTTGAGTTGTACGAGTGGTTCTATTCCACCGCGTTTCCCCCGTCAGCCCAGTTAATTTCTATGAGCGGCGGAACGGATATTGCGGGATGCTGTAAGAAAGCGCCAGATCCCGAGGCTGTATCTCATGTTCGCTAACAGGGTCTACAGTTGTATGCGGCACGCCTATGCTGCCAGTATATGCCGGGGAGATTCAGTGCAAAGCTCTTGGCATGGCCGTAGATATCTACGATTCTGGGACAGATGAACACGTATCAGTGGAACAGTCTGGTGCACCAGGAGAACTGGTTTGTACAAAACCATTTCCAAGCCAACCACTTGCCTTCTTAGGGAAAGCTGGTGCCAAGCAATACAAGGCTTCTTACTTTGAACGCTACGGGCCAAGTGTTTGGTGCCAAGGAGATTTCGTTCAACGGTCGCCAGTTACGGGAGGAATCATCATGCTTGGCAGATCGTGAGTCTAGTCCAAACATTCCACATGGTGAGGTCTGACACCTAACGTGTATACAGTGACGGCGTCTTGAATCCTTCAGGAGTGCGATTCGGTTCAGCGGAGATCTATGCAGTCATTGAGACCATTAAAGAGGTCCTAGACAGTATCTGTGTTGGCCAGAAACGAGCAGTCGATACTGACGAACGGGTACTGCTGTTTGTCAAGATGAGAACTGGAACACCACTCACGCCACATCTCGTGAGCAAAATAAAAACCGCCATTCGGGATCGGTACTCGCCACGCCACGTACCAGCATACATCTTTGAGGTGGGTGATATTCCTTACACAGCTAATGGAAAGAAATGCGAGATCAACGTTAAGCACGCGATCAACGGTAATAAGTTTGCCGTGGCCGGATCAGTGGCGAATCCGGCAGCACTCAAGGCTTATGAAAAGTTCCGAGATCTGCCTGCAGATGTGTCCAGAAAAGGCTATGCTGTCTCCAAGATCTGATCTTCTAGACCTAGCGAAGCAACAAGTTCAGAGACGATAATGTAAAATGGGATACTTCGTGGTGTCCTTCCTTCAGCATGTACAGGTTACACTTAGTAGAATTAACTCTCAGTATGATAATCAGAGACCTGCCGTGACAGTTGATAGGCTTTTTTCCTTTTCACACTCCATGTGGCGTTTAGGAGCTTTGTGTAATTGATGGAGATGATTATTTGGCGCGGGTATGGACGGCTTTTGGTTGCGGCCGTGACCTCGGTTATGCGACCTCATCATGGGACTCTCGGTCTAATCATCATAGGTTTTACAATATAGAGCTATTGGACCTGAGATGAAGAATAATCAAAAGCAAAGCCCTCTTATATTTGAATGATTGATTCAACAAGACCTCGACATATCCAGTTTCCCCAATATCACAGATTCACTCCATTCAAAAATGATGGTCACCTTGACCAAAAGCGCAAGATCAGTGCCACTGATCAGAAATCGTCCAAGGCCCAATTACGGTGCAAGGAATATCTCATCTCTAAAGAGCTACCGGCTTTTCTCGTCTCGGAGATCGGAAGTCCAGATTGTCGAGGTTGGGCCACGGGACGGCTTGCAGAACATCAAAGCATCTATCCCTACGGCGACCAAAATCGAGCTTATCCGCAGACTCGCTGACACAGGGCTGGTCAACATTGAGGCCACTTCCTTCGTGTCTCCAAAATGGGTTCCTCAGCTCGCCGATGGAGCCGAGGTCATGGGGGAGATCCTTACACACCCTGGGCACATGTACCAAAATCGTCAGATGAACTACCCCGTTCTGGCGCCAAACCTCAAAGGGCTGGAGAACGCGAGCCGAGCTGGAGCAAAGGAGATCGTGGTCTTTGCTTCTGTCACGGAGGCATTTAGCAAAGCGAACCAGAACTGTACCGTTGAAGAAGCACTCCAACAATGTGAAGCTGTCACCAAAAAGGCGCTGAGTCTCGGTATTAGAGTTCGTGGGTACGCATATCCGGTCAAGATTGGGCCGATCAAAGACTGACTACTTACAATGACTATAGGGTTATCTCATGCATGTTTTCAGACCCTTTCTCGGGCCCTACGCCCCCAGACGCCGTTCTACCTGTTGCAAAAAGGCTACTAGATATGGGTTGCTACGAAGTTGGCCTTGGTGATACGCTGGGTGTCGGTACCCCCAAGAATGTTCAGGATGTTCTTGACAGGCTACTTCCAGAGATATCTCCCAGTCGACTAGCTGGTCACTTCCACGACACCTATGGCCAAGGAATCGCCAATATTGTCCGTGCCTACGAGATGGGTATCAGAAAGTTTGACAGTAGCGTTGCCGGCCTCGGTGGTTGCCCTTATGCGCCTGGGGCCCGAGGCAATGTTGCAACCGAGGATGTCATCTACACCCTGGAGAGCTCAGGAATCAGCACTGGCGTGGACTTGGACAAGCTTTGCGATGTCGGCCAATGGATTTCCGGGGAGATCGGTATCCCATACGGGAGTAGAGCTGGTGCCGCTTTGGCTGCCAAGAGATGCAAGACCATCTCCAGCTCAACCACGTCAAAGGCTACACCTCCTAAAGAACCGCGGTCATGGAAGACTGTGGAGGATACTGGCGAGTATCGTGTCTCTCGATCGGGTACAGCCTTGAAGGTCACCCTGACACGACCTAAGAATGGAAACGCTTTGACTGATTCTATGCTTGAAGGCCTGACTGCCCTTTTTAAGAAGCTTCCTCAAGATCAATCCGTATATCACCTCGTGATTGAGTCAGAGGGCAAGTTCTTCTGTACAGGTATGGACCTTAGCGGAAACACTGACACAGCCAACGGCTCCGACGATGGCAGCTACTACTCCAAGGTTGCTGCACTGTATGAGGCCTTAGATCACGTTGCCCAAACGACCATCGCCGTCGTTGACGGACCATGTTACGGTGGTGGCGTGGGACTAGCTTTCACATGCGATGTTAGGCTTGTATCACCCAAAGCGCGCTGGACACTCAGCGAGATCAAGATTGGGGTTAGTCCAGCTGTGATTTCCAAGTACCTCGTGCGGGAATGGGGCGTCTCTATGGCCCGTGAAGGCATGCTTTCTGGGAGAGAGATAGTTCCCGAAGAGCTCGCTCGGGTCGGGGCCGTTCATGGGATAAGCAGCAATGAGACATCCCTGATGGCCCTGCTCGATAACTGTTTGGATCAACTAGCAAAATGTGCTCCTCGATCCGCAGCTATCAACAAGGAGCTCACAAGAATGGCTTGGCTGTCTCCGGATAGCGAGACACAAGCGAGTCTGGTCAAGAAGACATTTGCTAGCATGACGGTCCCTGGATCCGAGGGAGAGCACGGTATTAGACACTTCCAAAAGAAGAACAAGTCGTTCAGTTGGAAAGAGTTCTGGGGAGACAAGAGTCCTTTAGAGAAACCCATCTACTGAGAGCTCTTAATATGAGAAACGTAGAGAGCTGGTTAGTAGGAATAAACACGCTACTGTTGAAGTTTTCTCCCTGCTGTATTGGCACTCAAAGTTTCTCCTAATAATTTCCGCTTTATACGTGAGGTAGCTACGATTGTATGCACCTCAATGCTTTGCGCTCATTGAATTCATATGGAACGTTGATGTGGGATTATTCGAGATACTTGGTAATTAATTATCCCGTGGAAACAAGTAGCGACTCACATGAATCTTGGGCCTTTATTTGTATTTATAGTAGTTTCTAGCTTGTGCTAATGCGCTGTCAACTACATTGCCTCTTTCACTGATTTAGGGTTCTACCTGACCTCAAAATCATTGAAGTTGGGCGCTAAAACCATGCTGTGGTAATCGTATGTAAACCATGGAGCATTCACACTTTGCCTGCCAAAGCTGTTGACATAATACCCACTTCCTTCCATCTCCCATATGAGCTCCTTAGCCTTCTCATCAAGCCTTGCGTTGTACTCGTCGAAGACGTCTTTACGGCATTCGATCGACTTCTTACCGTTCTCAAGCAGATGGACAATGGAGCTAGCCACGTATCGCGACCAGATCTCTCCCCATGAGTAAAACCCTCCAGAGCGGGGTTGGTGGTTTGGACCGTATAGGGAGAAGAAGTTGGGGAAGCCGGGCATGGTGAGTCCAAGATATGAGCGAGGGCCGTCCTTACTCCAGAGATCCTCTAGAGTAGTTCCATTGCGGCCGATATACTTGCAAGGCCAGAAGTAATCCGATACTTTGAAGCCAGTTCCAAGAATCACCACATCAAACTCGTGCTCTTGGCCGCTTGAAGAGACTATCCCATTTTCTGTGAATCGGCTGATGTCCTCGGCGACGAGTTTCGTGTTGTCGCGACGAAGCATATCGTAGAACCCATTATCTACCACGAGCCGACGGACCAAAGGGGGATAATCAGGCAGAATCTTCTCCAACAGACCAGGTATGCCCTCAGATTTGGACTTGATGTACTCTGTGAGATTCTTGCGGGCAAGGTCATTTCTCTCATTGACAATACCACCCTTGGCTCTCCACTCTGGATCATGGGTCTGCATGTACTGCAGTTGTTGAGATGCAACATGAGCTGAGTAACAGAACCAGTTCCAGTAGTATGGCATCTTGTCGAAGATGAAGCGTGCCTCATCGTCTATCTTGGCGCCGTAGCCGTCCATGTGCATGATCCAGTTGGGCGTACGTTGAAAGACGGTGAATTGTTTGGCTTCGGAAGCAACCCTAGAAGCAAGCTGGGTACCAGTCGAGCCAGTGCCGATCAGAGCGACGCGCTTGTTACGGTAATCCACGCTATGATCCCACTTGGCGGTGTGAAAGACAGGGCCCTTGAAGTCCTTCAGACCGGGAAAGTCTGGCAGGTTTGGGGTAGCAAAAAGACCGCTACCACTAACGATAGCATTGTAGGTCACGTTCTCAACCTCGCCGTTTGAATGTTTAACAGTGAGGTCCCACTTGCTCGTCTCCTCGTCCCAGGCCGCGTTGATAACTTCACGATTAAAGCGGAAACGATCCTTGACGTTGTATTTTTCCGCAACGTACTCGAGATACCCTCGTGTCTCTCCTGCTCTCGCAAAGTATTCCGACCACGGATAGTTCTTGAGAAACTTGAACTGGAAGAGATAACTCGACGTATCAACCCGCGCATCCGGGTAAGTGTTCAAGAGCCATGTGCCGCCGATGCCTTGCTGACGCTCGAGAACTTCAAAGTTGAGACCAAGGTTCTTGAATTGAACCGCGGCAGCGAGGCCGCTGATACCAGCTCCAATAATGACAATCTTAAAGTCCGCGATTTTATCGGCCGGGGGCTTTTTCTCGCTCCATTGGGCGTTCCTAGGGAACTCTTCAAAGGCTAGCTCTTCGTAGTTGTAGTTGAACTCGACGTCTTGAATTGGCTCGTCCCCAAATAGGTCCAAGAGTTTTCTAGTCTCTTCTTTGGAAGGGGGCGGCGGAACAGCATCACCAGACTTGCGCTTGGATAGATAGTCGAAAGCAATGTCTTTGAGGAGTGGTGCATCTTCATCGCATAGAACGTGAGAATACATGGCGCCACCACGAATCGCGCGGCGGCGAGTGCTCATCTTGGCTAGTCGTGGATCGCCTGTGACCTGGAGTAAAGCGAGTCGAAGGGCATTGAGATTAGACTTGTCAATGGCCTTCCGAATAAAGTCATTGTCGACGGACGCGTTGGCGTTGAGACTCCCGTTGAGACCGCGGGTGTCGTGCGCAACGGCATCTCTGGTCATTTCGACTACGACTGCAGCCATGAATAATAGTGATGAAGGTGAAGTCGGAAAGATTGTCTGGTAGATTTGTCACAATCTCGAGCTGGGGTTCTGGATAAATAGACCTTATACTTCTAGGCGACCAGACTCTTCGCAAGATCCTGAGTGGCGTGTATCTGGCATCGGTACTAATTCAGTATCCTGTGTATTTGACACGCTTTATAATGAGGCTTGTCATACTCAATTGTTATACAATATATTCCGAGGCCCGAGGCAATTTTGGTGCTTTGTTCAGAAACACGTATTAACAATGTCGACTGAGCAAGAAGGAAGAAAGAAACGACATTGAAAAACGATAAAAAAACGGGCAATCTGAAAGCTGAGCAAAACTTGGGTGGCCTACATTCATCGATTCTACTGTATTACATAGCCAAGAGGCAAAATGCTTTTCCGATCTCATTACCCAGACATCCAGTGTAAGACACCATTGCAATTATTCCCTTCACTTCTCAACAGATCGTAGCTAACGCTCCTGGACTAAAATAGGCCCGACAGATTTGACCGTATGGGAATGGGCCTTTGAAGACAGGAGATACTCCCCTCTATTCAAGAACCCGCCCAGCGAAATCGCAGGCTTCACAGACGCCACTACGGGCGAACGCCTGAGCTTTGGACAGGTCAAAGAGCATGCAACCTATGCGTCGTCAGCTCTGGTGAACGAATTCGGAATGGAGGTGGGAGACACCGTCTCTCTTTTTGGACACAACACAGTATGGTACCCGGTAACAATGTTTGCAGTTCTAAGAAATGGTATGAGACTCTTCTGAATTCGGAGGCTACGAGTCATTCAATGCAGATGCTGAGACATGTCCTAGGCGGAAGAGTCAACGGTGCATCTCCATCTTATACGGTTGGGGAAATGGTTAATGCTCTCAAAACGGCTGGGACCAAGTACATTATGACGGTTAAGAGCTCCATCAAAATGGCGAGCGCAGCTGCCAAGGAAGTTGGTATCCCTGCTGAGAGAATCTTATTGATGGATGGGAACCTCGAAGGCTATAAGTCAATCCACCAGCTCTCGGAAATTGGGAGAAATTACGGACTTGGTAGACAAGTCCCATTCTATTCGATCCCGGCAGGCCAAACAAACGACGTCTGTGCGTACCTGAATTTTAGCAGTGGAACAACTGGACTTCCAAAAGCTGTAAGATGTCGGTGCTACGATGGTTGATGAGTTGGCTGACAGAACCAGGTAATGCTATCTCACAAGAACATCATCGCCCAATGCCTTCAACTCGCAGATGTCGCAGGCTCTGAGAAGAAGCGTTTTCTTGCTTGCTTACCGCTATTTCACAGTCAGACGCTCTGTACCCTAATAGATAACTAATCGCGCTAACATTGTGACAGTCAGTGGCCTTGTGAGGTTCCTTCACTGGCCAATCGCCAGCAACGATGAGTGCGTAATGCTGCCGCATTTCACCCTGGAGAACGTACTAGAGGCCATCGTCAAATATCGGATAACTGATTTAACTCTGGTGCCTGCAATTGTCATCAGGCTCATAAATGATCCCATCGTCGACAAGTACGACTTGAAAAGCGTAAAGGTGATTGCCTGCGGCGCCGCTCCCGTGGGTAGTGAAGTTATTAAACGGCTTCACGACAAGATGCCATGGACCGGATTTCGACAGAGTTATGGCATGACCGAGTCTTGTTGCTGCCTAAGCACCCACCCACCTGAGTTTTACGACTACAAATATGGAAACAATGCGGGAAAGTTATTGGCTTCTACTGTCGTCAAGATCGTTGATGTGGACACTGGTAGAGAGCTTGGGCCAAATGAGACGGGCGAGATCCTCGCCAAAAGCCCTCAAATCGCGATGGGATACTTAAACAATGCAGAGGAAACGGCCGAGACCTTTGGCGCCGACGGGTTCCTACGCACAGGGGACATTGGGAAGATTGACAGCCAAGGGTTCATTCACATCGTCGACCGGATCAAGGAGATGATCAAAGTCAAAGGCCAACAAGTTGCTCCCGCTGACCTGGAACAAGTCCTCCTGGGTCATCCGTATGTGGCAGACTGTGCCGTTTTGGGGATACCCGACGCCTACAGCAGCGAGAAGCCAAAGGCCTTCGTCGTGCTTAAGAGCCACGTCAGGCCGAATGCTGCGGCTGGTCAGGAGCTTATGCAGTATGTCAAGGAGAGGCGCGTGCGGTACAAATGGGTCAAGGAGGTTGAGTTTGTGAATGAGATCCCGAAAGGGCCGAGTGGTAAGATCTTGAGGCGATTACTGCGAAACACTGATGGGAAGAATTCGGGACGCGTGGTAGTGAGGGATGTTTCTTCCTCGGCTAGACTTTAGTGATTCAGTAGGTAATTGCATGCTTCTTTTTTGGTGAGCTCTTTCTTTCACAAATTACGGGTCATACTATAAATAGATCTACGCGATCAGAGCCATAACACACGTGGGTACAGGCACGCGCTAACCTAGTTTCAGCCGTATGATTGGTGAGGTATGGATCTAAAATGGAGTCTGACGTGTTGAGAAACAATGTTATTGGTCAAATGCCTGACGTGGCTCGGCTTAGCGCGTATCCACAGGCACTACTCCACACAGAGTACCGAATTCACGGATTGCCCTGGTTGGGACAAACACAACACGGTTCTTCGCCTTTCACTCTGCTCCTATTGAAATGTCAAATTCGGCATTATGCTGTTGATGAATTATGTCTGTGCAATCCCACGAGATGAACACGGCCGTTATGATGACTCGTATAGTCCATGAATAGAAATATATTAATGAATGTGTTACCGAGGTGTACTCTGTGAGTTTGTTAAAGTTCGGGCAATTACGCCTACCCTATCCTCGCGAGCCTCGGTAACCATCACGATTAAAGCACCGACATATGTAATTAGCTCATGCCCTTGATCTGTATACTGAACCTGGAAAGTATTACTGGAGTTTGATTCTATATTTTAAGAAAACCTTTCGGGATAGAGAAACTGTTTTCTCACATCAGCTTTACACCAACGCGACAATGCAATACAGGGGAGAAACGGCGTATATCACGGGTACATATCTGCTAACAACCGGAACGCGCAAATCAAGATTATCTCAGCCACTAATGCTTTGTTTTCAGGCGGTGCCAGCGGAATCGCCAAATTTCTCGCTGCGACACTCGTTGGCAAAGGGTAATTATTTACAAGCCATTTTCTCAAGCTTTGCCGAACACATTGCTGAGTTAACTGCCGCAGCATGAAAGTCGTCATAGCCGATCGAAATCTCCAAGGTGCCGAGGACGCTTGCAAAGAGTTCAACACAAAAGATCAAGTAGCGTGGGCTGTTCAGGCCGATGTCGGTAACTGGGAGTCTCAGAAGCAGGCCTTTGAGATCGCCGTGGAGAGGCTCGGCAGGGTGGATTACGTCTTCCCTATTGCGGGCATAACTGAAAGACCCTGGAACGCCAAGCAACCTAGTGGCTCTGGCTTTATTAAGCCGAATTTGGCTGTGCTGGATGTTAACGCTACCGGGGCGCTGTATACTTGCTCTCTTGCAATTCAATAGCTCAGGACCCAAGAGCCTGGCAAGTATGGTTTCCGTGGAAAGAGTAAGCTTCATCCATCCCAGAAGCCGAATTTGAGATCTCACATCAATACGCAGTCGTTGTTGTATCCTCGGCTTGCGGTTTCTACTGCATTCCCAGTCTGCCCATCTATACCGCGGCAAAGCAGTAAGGCCACCACAAAATCGACTTGGAAGGAAAAACATTAACACTAGCAGTGCAATGGTTGGATTTGTACGGACGCATGGAAAGCTCCTACCAGAAGAAGCTATCACGCTTAACACAATTTGTCCTACAATTGTCAAAACCGGTATTTCAACTGGCGACTTCTACGACAAGGCTGACGAAAAGGGCCTTTTAATCACGATTGAAAGTTTGGTAAAAGCCTTTGAGAACTTGCTGGGAGACAGCGAAACATCCGGTGAAGCTATTGAGATTTTGCCTGGAGATGATGGGTCCAAGATCAAGGAACGGCCGGAGTACAGTAACGAGAAGTGTAAAGTGAGTTGTGAGATGGTTGAGGAAAGGACATATAATGCATTCAAGGCTCTAGAGCTCAAGACCAACTAGCAAAGGTCCTAAGACAGACGCACCATACAACTTCACCTGCTGGAATAGCTTTATTTACTTCTGAATCATGTCGGGGATTTTGTTGTAGTTATCCGGGGTTCTTACACGCGAAGAAACTTACACTACAGGCCCTCTCAACAGCTGTGATAAGGCTTGATTTTAAGATAGATCTCAGCCAGCATCAAAGTAAAGAATACAAATTAGCAAATACGGGCAACATACTCCTTACCCTTGCCCTTCTGTCAAGAGTATCAACTGACGTGTCTAAGTGTAGTTGTCAAACCAGGTATATGAACAATGTCTGCAGCGCAGATGAAGCTCGGAACTAAATCATAGGAAGATGTTGGTTCGGTTTCGTGAAGCTACCAAGCAATTCAGCCATGTTAACGCGATATGCTCTTGAGTCCGAAACCCGACTGGTCTGACATATTCTGCAAAGCAGGGCTGGAACCACTGGCTCGGCCCGAGGCACCGTCCTCAACGCCTGTAGAACCATGTAACGATATGAATACGAGAGAAGCGACTGATCAATGACAAAACTCATGATTACTGGTATATGACACAACCCAGGGTCAATGAAACCGTTCTCACTAAGCAGCTCACTGAAGAGAGATGCCCATATCAACAACTATGCCTCAGACAAGTACCAAAGACTATAACGATGAAGCCATAAGGCCGCCCGATGCTGATACCAGAATTGGCTGGGCTGGGCTGCCTTTGTCCCAAACCTGTGGATACTACGGTCACATCAAGCGCGCCGTCCTTCCAACGGACTCAGAACTTGGGTTCACTCCAGACTACGGTTCTGTTGATGCCGCCAAGATCGCACAGCAGTTCATTCATGGCTTCGCCAAAGCCATAGAAGCCCAGAACGTGGACGACATACTCTCAGTTATCCATGAGAATGGCTACTGGAAAGACGTTGAACTTCTCACATGGGATATCAGAACTCTACAGGGACATGAGAATATCGGCACCATGCTAAACGAGAGGCTACCCAAGACTGGTATCACTCATATTCGACTGAATCCTTACGCTCCTGCAAAGTTGGAGACAGTCGGACCAGATCTCTCATTCATCCTTCTTCATTTCGAATTCGACTTTACTCACGGCACCGGCATCGGCGTAGCCCGCCTTAGCCCGTTCAAGGCCAAGTCGGGCACGGCTACTGATCTGGCTGATCCCAAATCATGGTTGATTTACAGTGTCGGCACCGCCATAGAAACAGTTCATGGTTGGGATGCAGAGTACGGAGACAAGGAGAGGTATCAGGCTGGCAAGTATCATGACCCCTCAGGAAAAGGCCGGACCTACCAACAGATGAGAGATGACGAGTCGGCTGGCAAAGAGGGATTCCAGCCGACTGTGGTTATAATCGGCGCCGGGCACACTGGACTGTCTATGGCGGCTCGTTGTAAAGTCTTGGGGATACCGCATCTCATCATAGAAAAGGGTGATGGTCCAGGATGCAGCTGGGCAAGCCGTTATGCGTCGTTGTCCTTGCATGGCCCAACATTCACCAACCATCTGCCATGTTTGCCATTTCCGCACTGGTTCCCTGTGTTTTTACCAGCACAGCAGCTGGCAAAGTTCCTGAAAAATTACGCAAACATCATGGATCTGAACATCTGGGCAAACTCAAATCTTGATGGAAAGTCTGCCGTGTACGACGAGAACGAGGGCAAATGGACTTTGACCGTTACACGACAAGATGGGACTAAGAACACTCTTCGGCCGCGGCATTTGATGATTGCCACTGGTATCTCTGGGACTTTGCCAAACATCCCTGAGGTGCCCGGCATGGATGAATTTCGCCAGAACGGCGGGATAGTCACGCATTCATCAAATCATCGCACGGATCCTCAGTGGAAAGGAAAACGAGCCATCGTCGTGGGTGCCGCAACATCCGGCCATGATATCTCGTTCGAGCTGACCGAGAATGGCTGCGACGTCACCATGATCCAGAGGAGCGCAACACACGTCATGTCTGTGGAGAAGAGTGTCCGACACCTCTGGAAGAGCCGCGAGAAGACAGGCAGACGAGAAGGTCAAGACATCGATATCCTCGACCAGGCCAACTTTCTGAAGCACTCATACCCCGTCGAATACGAGGTCATGCCGCGGGGACAGAAGATAGCGCGGGATATCGACGCAGATGTGCTGCAGTCGCTGAGAAATGTTGGATACCGCCTCCACGACGGCTATCATGGCGGAGGCGCATACTCGATGTTCCCTTTTGATCAGGGCGGCTTTTACTGGGATACAGGATGCTGCAAGCTCATCGCAGATGGAAAGATAAAGCTCGTGCATTCGGAAATCGAGCATTTTACAAAGGACGGTGTCAAGTACAAAGACGGTTCAACCCAAGCGGCTGACATAGTCGTCTTCGCTACAGGATACATGAACTCCAAGAGCGCGATTCAAGCCCTCCTAGGTGATGACATGGCTAAGAAATGTCACGAGCGCTGGGAAAAGGGAAATGCATTCTTCCTCGGACCAGAAGGAGACTCTATCATTAACTACTGCCCGCTGCTCCAGAAGGGCCTGTATGCAATGTTTCATCAGTTTGCATTTTGTCGCTTCCACTCGGCACGACTTGCTCTTCGCATCAAGGCGGAGGAGCTGGGGATCGACGTCACGCCGTATGGGAATAAGCCGCTTGGACCTCCTAGCACGGCTGCCGGACAACAGCCTCGCCCCGAGGGCGTCCCGCTTTGAAGTGCGTCACCTGGACGTTGGATGCTGACAAAGGGGTTCTTGGGGACAGACAGCCTGTAGATCTCATCCCTCTCAGTACTTCAAGAGACCGTGCAATCAATGGCTATAGATATTCATCTTGACTTCTTAAATTCTTGGTTTTGGGTTTACTGCTTGCATTTTCCCTCCCTGTGATAGAAGTCAGGCTTCAGTCTAATGATACTTTTGCTACAGCCTGATATCAAACACTTGCTAAACTGAAATCTTGTTATTCCGTGTGTCTCTGTAAAGACATCTAAAGTTGCTGAATGGGACAAGTCAAAGGCTATGCCTTGCTCGATTCCTCGGTTCTTTGCTTGGAAACCGCTTCTCCTTTGCCCGCATTTTCTCTTAGTTCCGGTAGCAATACCTCGGGTTATAAGTTCCGACATCTACGGCAATCGTTTTTAATGCTAACTGTATAATCTATTGCGACATGACGTTGACTTGAAAGATGAGGGAAACTTGCCGCAATTCTTTTATGCTTCTATGATTTCACAAATTGACCGTGCATGAAACCGCACCGACTACAACCATCTTTTGCCACCAGAGTTACCACATAAAATATAGCATCAGGATGTCTGATCAAAACTCCAACAGTAGCGAAAGTGGTTCCCAACGCCATAGATCTCACATTGAACAAGTTGTGTCGATAAAGCCCTCAACAAAGTATGATTGTTTCACCAACGGAAGTAATTTGAACTACCCACCATGGGCTCGTGGCGTGTACGGAGGTCAAATCATGGCCCAAGCATTACTGGCGGGCTATGAGACCGTGAAAACCGAGTTCATGGTCCATAGCATTCACAGTCACTTCTTGAAGGCGGCTCAACCAGAAATCTCTGTTGTTTACCGGGTGGAGCGAGTCCGCGATACCAGGAGCTTTGCTACGCGAATGATTCGTGCTATGCAGGCGGATATTCTTGTATTTTATTCGACGGCGAGCTTTGTTAAGAACAATACACCGCAAGAGAGCAAACGTACCCTTCGGCACTCTACGCATTACCCTCAAGGCGAGAAGCCCCCGTCGAGATCACTGGTTCAATCTGCTGCAGGCCAGACTGGCCCGGATCAGCCTTGTGATTGTGTGAGGGTGGCCAGTAGGATGAACAACTCTGCTTCACCGAATGACAAACGGTTCTATCACTGGGTCAGAGCACGAGAACGTATTGCCAAGTCCCCACTCAAGGCAGCCGCAAATCAGGATGGGCGCTCATGCAATAGCCGAAGCTTGGGGAACATCTCGGAGGATACGGCGGATGTTGAAAATGACCATCATCATCGCAATCATCACGCCCACGCAGCGGCATTGCTTTACATGTCAGACAACTATTTTCTCGCCACCTGCTTCAGAGCTCATAATGCCTCTCGGTTCTCCAATCCGACATCTGACCACTCCAGTTCATACACTATAGGGCATCAGGCGAATGAGTCGCACGGCGCTGAAAGATTATTCCACTCTCTGGCATCAGAGGAATTAGAGGACAATCAGGGGGCTCCTAAAGATGGAGGACATGTGACTATGGCGGCTTCAATGGATCATACTGTGTACTTCCACAACGTGCATCAACTGCAGGCCGATGACTGGATGTTGGTTGAGATGGAAAGCCCTTGGGCGGATGATGAAAGAGGGCTGGTAGTTTCACGCATCTGGAGCCACGATGATACATTAGCTGCTACGTGCGTTCAGGAAGGCCTTGTTAGGCTGGCGCAATCTCATCATTTGAGTAGATTATAGTTGCCTTTCTTAGCTAATTGAGTGCATGTAGCTCTGCCAGGTTATGATAAAGATGTGTTTGCCATGATGTGGGCCGGAATGGAGTCCCACACTGCCAGAGTCTTTCGTTCTTATACTAATTACCGGTGGAAGCGACTTCATTTGTAAGTGATTCTATAATCTCGATCTGTGTGTTATAGATAGTGGTGTTTGTAGACAAGAGGGTGTGATGTTGAAGGAAAAACAAGTATTATTGACTGATTAACTAAGCAACCGGAGCTGCTACATACATAGTGAAGCTTCGCCAGAAGCTAATATTGAAGACGGCCTAGGCCGTTGCCTGTAAATTCGGCAAAGAAAATAGCATCTCCATGCTGGCTGTTGAGATCACACGGACCGCTCAGGCTCGTTGGAGTCAGGTACTCAACCAGTTTCTTCGTCTTTGGGTCGTATTGGCCAACGCGATTGCCTAAAAAGACCAGGTTTCCCTCCACAAAGTAGACCTTACCATCAGTGCCGAATCTGACTGGCCCAGGTAAAGACAGTGCAGCAGAGGAGCCAATGCTCACAGGGTTACCTACAACGGTAGCGTTCCCTGCCGCGCGAATGTCATTGATGAATATCTCGGTTACCTTTCCCGTCTTGACATCGATCGTTCCAAAGTTACCGCCAAGGGTGCCCGTCCACCATATGAGCCCGTCGTCATCTGTGGCAACGCCCTGGACTAGAGATAGAGGTGTAGGAATTTCGTATTCTTTGATCTCCTTGGTGTGGACGTCAATTGTGCCAACTCGATTGCCAACGATCTCTGAGAAGACCATGGTGGAACCTGGACCAGGCTGAATGATGAGTGGAACAGAGAGCGGATTTGGTAGTGGATAGAGACTGAACTCAAGCGTGTCGATGTCAATGCGGCCAATGGCGTTCAGGCCAGCAGCGGTGAACCAAGCCCCACGATCGCGATTCCCCGAGACATCGATCGTGACGCGAATACCAACTGGGAGATTATCCACGGCGGCAATATTGGTCCAAGGAAACGGGTACTCGGTCATGCTCCCGTCCTTGGGATCCAAGCGCACCATACCGTTCCCAGCTACCTCGGAGAACCAGAGGTAGCCGTCTGGCATAAACTCCATACCGCTGGGGAGGCCGACGGGATTCTTGAGGGGGAACTTCTTCATCTCTCCGCTCGTGACGTTGACTCTCAGAATCGCGTTTCCCGCGATGAGCTCCACCCAAGCGATGTCCATCTGGTCAGGGTGGAACTCGGTCTCACAGGGCGTTGAGAGGAGTGGTGCTCTGGCGTACTCAACAATGCCGTTGGCGCGTTTCAACATCTGAGGTCCATACTCGGTGTTGATAGCCATGGCTGTGGCCAGGGGCAAGACTGGCAGGATGGAAGCGAAAGATGCCTTCATGGTGTAGACGGTAATACAGCAACAGATGGTGAGAATGAAAAATAGTCAGTCGGTGAGCGACAGATTTGGCAAAGATGTCAATGTAGCAAGTGAGTAGTACTACATGTGGGCCGCTCATTTATAGCTCAACAAGGGGAATTCTAGCTCTGGTTACCCCGCAGTCTGAAATCAGATTTCACGATGTTCTTTCATGCCGTATTTTGATACCCGAGGACATTTATCTCTCCTCGGTGACAGACAAGTCCCTATGTGGCTTAGTCTGGGCAGACAGAAATATGTGCCTGACCCAGGAATCCGGGGTGCATGGACTACCCCTGTAGTAGTGGATATCTTCCCCACGTTGGTAGCTCAAAAAAGAAAGGTGCCAGTTTAAGTTGCAGGAGCCTTCATTTTCATCCCTTGAGGTTTTTGCTAGAGTTCACTCTGCAATTCATGACCTTGTATCTTTGTCTCTATTGATGATAAAACTCAAGTAAATACATGACTCAATACTTTATCCACAGCCAACATGCCCTTCTCTCATAGCTTCGCAGCAGCTTGGATTCGATCAACCGTTTCCCCAAGAGCGAAATCATTCTTGAATTTCTTGCTCCTGACCTTGTTGGCGTCCTCAGACGTTATCCCTCGGGCTTCTACCGCAGGGTTATAGCCGAGCCAGCTATGTTTGGCCACCTCGTCATCGCTAACCTTGGTACTCATAGCTCCATCAGCACGCTTATAGATATTGACAACCACCGCGCCTCCGAGGCCGAGATTGTGCTGCAACGCCACGCGTGTCTCACCAGCAAGTCGCGTATTGGCCCACCCGCGAAGCTGCCATATCATCTCAGCACATTGAGCCAATCCTGTCGCTCCAATAGGGTGGCCTTTGGAGATGAGACCACCAGACGGATTAATCACCATCTTGCCTCCGTATGTGATGTCTCCTCTTCGGACCATCTCGTGCGCCTTTCCTGGCTCACTGAACCCGAGGGCATCAAGCAGTAGCAACTCGTTTGTAGAGAAGCAGTCGTGCAGTTCGCAGACGCGAATCTCTTCCGCCGTGACGCCCGCTTCGGCTAAGGCTGTTTTGGTAGCTCGTTGTGACATGTCATACCCGACTAGCTCCATTGCGCTGTTGCCGAAGGTCTTGGGGGAGTCGGTACAGAATGCTTGCCCAGCCATGAGAACAGCCTGTCCTTGGAGGTGTGACCGGGCAGCGAGAAACCTTTCCGACACTATGACTGCCGCTGCCGCTCCGTCACTAGTCGGGCTGCATTGCAGCTTGGTGAGAGGCGAGTGAATGGTAGGCGAGTCCTGAATTTCCTTGAGGCTGTATTTCTGCTGGAACTGGGCATAGGGATTGCGTTGTGAATGCTCGTGCGAAATACGGGCTATTTCTGCAAAGTCCTCTTCCTTAGCCCCATATCTGGCACAAATCCTGGTTAGTTCGTGTTCATTTGAAGAGTAACGTCTTTGCGAAGTGTCGCAACTTACTTTGCCATGTATTCTCGCCCGGCGTTAGCAAAATACTGCGCCGTCAGAGGAGAATTTGAAGGCTCAGCCAATTCTCGCATCTTGGCGGCAAAGCGACCACTAGAACTGGGTCTATCACTCCAAACGCTCTTAAGGCTCCCGGGATTCATCTTCTCAAAACCCACCACGAGCACACAATCAGCCTTTCCGGTCTGAACCAGGGTACGAGCCAGATACAAGCCGACGGACCCGGTGGCGCATGCATTGCTGGTGTTGACGACGGGAATGGATGACATGCCAAACTGGTAGAATACGCGCTGTCCAGAGGTTGAATCGCCATATGCAAAACAGGCCACGCCGTGCTCAACGTCGTCGTAGTTGATCTGGGCGTCTAGCATTGCTTTGATTCCGGCTTCGTAGCCCAAGTCTGGATACTGGCGTAGTCCGCGGGGCTTGATGAACTTTGTCATGCCGACGCCAAGGACGTACGCCTTGTTGGATGGAGTTTCACTTGCCATGGCTGCGAGGTGATGCGACATCGAGGTAATGTAAAAACTGTGTCTCCTTGATGCACAAAATCCTGTCCTTACAAGTATAATTAAGGATCAAGGTCAAATACAGCCGTTGACGTTCGATACCGAACATATTTCCACAAGGTTCAGTAGAATTGCTCATCCTTCGATTGTTTATACCTCTAAGCCGAGGTGACGTGGCGTTATGGAATCTGAACGCCTCGGGTCAATAGTGGGCTCCTTCCTGTCTATTAACTTGCCATATGACGTGATCTTAGAGCCCTTCTATACTTTCTAGAGTAAGAATACGCAAGGGTCAATAACACATTGCTCCATGCTCCAACCTCGGAGAGATTGAGCATCTCCCCCAATTGATAAAAATTCACACTTATACTCCAGACACCATATTTGGTCACCTTACAGTAATCAGATTATCTGTGTGGACTGTAGAGTTCATTCTGGCCGTTCTTTGAACTGGACTCCAGGCCAACATGGGGTCGCATCAAGATACCAAGACTGATAGCCGTCATGACCTCAACAACGAGGCCCTGGGAAGTTATTTGTCATCAACGCGAGAAATTCCGACTCTGAAACTCCCGGTAACCACATCCAAAATTGGATATGGCCAGAGTAATCCTACCTACTACCTGGACGATGCGGCGTGAGTGCTCTGTTAATGAACCTCTAAGTGAAATATCTCAATCACCGTCTAACACATAGACCATAGTGGAACACGCTATATCTTGAGAAAGAAGCCCGCAGGAAAGTCTATTAGCCCGGTTGCCCACCAGGTAGATCGCGAGTTCCGAGTATTAAAAGCTCTGGGATCCGTTGAAGGGTTTCCAGTTCCCAAGGCTTTCGTATTGTGCAATGACAGCTCTATCATTGGCACCCCGTTCTATGTATGTTCATCAACCCTTATTGTTGAATTTGTGCCCTAACGTAGTTGTCCAGGTTATGGATTTTGTCAAGGGAAGGATTATCACGGATACGGACATGAAAGAGCTTCCTCCACATGAAAGACGGCAGGCGTATGTTACAGTGCCACATGAACTCGAACACTTGGCATTCAGCTAATGGCAAATTAGGTGGTTCTCTGCTATCGAGACACTGGCTTGGCTTCACTCACTCGATCCCGACAAGATTGGGCTCGAGGGTTACGGCAAGAAAAAGGGATTCTACGCTAGGCACTGCGCTACTTGGAGCCGCGTTGAGTCGCAGCAAGCCGCCGTCAAGGATGCGAAAACCGGAAAATCTTTGGGTCGAGCCCATGGGAGGTATGATGAAGTGGTGAGATACGTGAAGGAGAATCTACCATTAGATCGACACGCCATTGTCCACGGAGACTTCAAATTTGACAACTTGGTATGACTCGACTTGCACGACAGTAAAACATGCGGACTGCTGACAGCTCCCTATCATAGATCCTTCACCCAGATGAGCCAAGAGTCATCGCGATCCTCGATTGGGAACTCTCCACCATTGGCCATCCACTTATGGACCTCGTCTTCTGCATAAGTCCATTCTTCTCGGACTACACAAAAAGTGGCAAATCATCTCTGTCCTTGCAAGACTCCCCATACAAGCCAGGGAATCGAGCAAAGTCGGGTATTCCCGAGCCAGATGAACTTCTGGGCCGCTACGCAGAAATTGTGGGTTTCGACATGAGACAAGATAACCGAGGTAAAGATTGGGATACTGCGATAATCTTTCACTACCTTCGAGGAGCTACCATTGCCCATGGAATTCAGGCCAGGGCTATTAGTGGACATTCCAGCAGTAGTTTTAGCCATCTGTACTTTTCCAAGACAAGGCAGGGGATTGACGCAGCTCTGCGCCGTATAAAGTCGTTGAAGGATCAGCAAACGGGAGAAAGCAAGCTTTAGAATCTTAGACAACTCTTTCCAAGCTTAAGATTCTGTCAAATTGACCTTCAGTAACTGAAGACTTTTGAAGTTAACGCTCCACAGGCCGGAATAGATTGAAACAAGTGATGGGAAGGCTAACTACCATCAATTGACCTAAGTTCAGCAAAGACCTCGGTAACCCTACGACCAAATCCCGACATAACGGTGTGAAGTCTCATACCACAAGACACATATTTCTTCCTTTCGGAACCAGTTAATCACTATAGATAAACAAAGAACAGCACAAACTAGTGAACTTGCCTCTACAACTTGTTTCATATTTCCACGACACGGAAAACTGCACCTCATCTAAAGCACTGAAATTCGCCAAATTCTGACTACTTTATATTCAATGACTCTTCGATATGAGCCCGAGTTTTGGTCCGTCTTGGAGCCGCTGGTTCCCACACTATCCAAGAGAGAGCCTCTTTGCCTGGATAATATCAAGGCTGGAAGGGAGGCACGAGAAGCTGGCATGGGGGTACTCTTTGAAAGGCTGGGCACCTTTCCAGACGTGGATCAAAAGTCTTATAAAGTCGAAACTCCCGATGGTTACATTATATCCGTTCTTGCTCTGACGCCGGGCATTGCTCGAGCCGATCCAGGGCCATGTCTACTTCACTTCCATGGAGGAGGAATGATTCTAGGATCAGCCGAGATTCAAGAAAAACCGCTAGCACAGTTAGTCAGCATGACAGCCGTTCCTGTATTCAGCGTCAACTATCGTCTGGCCCCAGACTTTCAGGGAACTATTCCGGTCCAGGACGGCTATGCAGCTCTGCTCTGGCTACATAGCAAAGCAAAGGAATTCAATATCAACCCGGGCAGGATCGGCGTAATCGGTGAGAGCGCAGGTGGCGGTATCGCTGCTGGTGTCGCGCTTATGGCTGGAGATAAAGGATTAAATCCGGGGCTGGCGAAACAGATTTTAATCTATCCGATGATCGACGACTGCAACATAGTCCCCAACGAAGCGATAGAGCCTCTTGCATTTTGGAAGACTACAGATAACGCAATAGCTTGGACTGCGCTTCTAGGCGATGAAGCAGGGAAACCTGAATCAGCTTGCATCTCTTATTATTCAGCGCCTGCTCGGGCTCCAAGTCTGGCTGGTCTTCCCCCAACATACATCGATGTTGGAGGTCTCGATATATTCTTGCAAGAGAATATCACATACGCTACAAAACTACTGGCCGAGAATATCCCTACCGAGCTACATGTGTATCCAGGCTTACCTCATGGCTTCGAGATGATCGCACCTGACATTACCGCTACAAAGAAGGCCAACGAGAATCGTTATAGAGCTATACTGGGCATCTGAACCAGCGATATGAGTAAAGTGGTGATATTTGGTTTGGTCTTAGGCAGCATGTATTGAGGCCTAGCCAGGCGGCATGAGCTACACAGATAGTGCCCAAAGAATAATACCGTATACCTGGCTTATAGACAACCCGGATTCCAGGTCATAGACACTAGGTTCCTAACTTTGACTGCTATATTCCAAGGCATATAGACGAATAAAGAGACCAGTTAGCCGACAGTCGTTCAATTTCATAGAGCTATCTGCATGGTCCTTGCTGGCCAGGAGGTAATCAGTCTCCAGGTATATTCCACCTGGAAATTAAAATCAAGATTAAAAAGCGCCAAGTACATCATGATCGTCCATCATCGTACATATGCGCCGAATAAAACATAGGCATGCCTCTTCCGTCTGCATGTCAGGCAGATTCTCACCGGGTGTAAGAGTAAGCGTCCAATAAGCCAGTACACCAAATAACTGTCGTCGTAGTTCCAGCCATGCTTCCTGGGCACTAACCTTGGGGCCTCCGTGCTTCCCGAGCTCCGACACATACATCTCAACCATTTCATGCTCCCATTGGCGACGCTTCTCGACACCTACAGCTGTACTAAGGACGTACGCCAGGTCACGGGACCAGTGTCCTCTGGCTACTGTCTGCCAGTCTGTCAGGCCCATTCGTCCATTGGGTGTTATGTACCAGTTGCCTTGATGAGAGTAGCCATGTCAGAGTCTATCGCAACAAGTGGCGAGGACGGGTTGGGGGCACATACCAAGATGGACATCTCCGTGAACCACCATCGGTGGAAGCGCAGCATTGCGCTCAACTGACTTGAGCGTGCAAGGCCAGATTTCACTCTGCCTCGTAAATAGGCGAGGAGGAATTACCGACTTTGCAGCCTTGAATCCATTGACGCACATGTTCTCAAGCCCAACCGCTATCAGATTACTGATCCGGTGTTTGTAGACGAGCAACCGTTCAAAGTCCGGATGCTGAGACTGGTAGTACTGGCCGTGTAACTTGGCCAGCATCTGAACCTGCTCAGCGAACTGGGCCTTGGTTAAGCTTGTCTTGTAATTGCAGAACGTGGTCTCTCCACCCATGTCTTTCAAGATCACCATAGCAGCCCATGACTTTGGGTCATAGCCGGCAAAATATGCCCATGGCGCTTCAATACTGAGCTGAGGTCGTATATGGTTGTAGAAGAAGACCTCACTGTAGGTACCTCCTGCAGCTAGGACAATACGATTTTCCGCAGAGTGCGCTGCCTTGCAGAAAACTGAAGTTGGGAGCTCGGATGCTCCAGGTCCAACCCATTCGATTTCGATGCGGCGTCGATTTGCCGACCCGTTATCTTTTGGACCCAGCTTGAAGCTCTTGACAGTTGATCCGAAAGCATCCCGGGCCAAAGTCGCGCTCAGCCATTCTTTGGTTATGGCTTCATATGAGACAGGGATATCTCCATATTCCCTCGGAACCGGAGGATTGAGGTGCTCTTCTTTGCAACTTTGTCGAATATAGTCGACGATATCTCGTCGAAGTGGGCCAATTTGTGTCATTTGGCCTTGCAGTGCTTAGGTGAACTTGTCGATAATGGAATGCAATAATACGATCTTGCTTTGCAAGCTATGTTGCTTGACAATCTTAGTTATTTAAGCATATTCCTCGGTAATTGTCCACCGTAATAATGTCAAGTTGATACCCTCGGGCTCTCACTCATAACCCTGAGTCAGACGACTGGACATGATATGTATCACGGCTAACACTGCTCGCGCATCGCCGTGATTATACAGATGTGCAGTTATACTTTTAAATGCGGTACCTGCAAAGGGTCACATGAAATAGATAAAGACAAGAATATCATGGCTCAACACAACCTTTGCATGCAGTCAAAAGCAACGCTCTTCATATGGAATCCAAGCCGCCTCTGACAGGCCTGCAAGTTGTGGAGCTTGCAGGCCTTGCTCCAGGTAAGTAGTGGCCATTGAGTCTCCCCCCATTTTAAGTATCAAGACATCTATGATTGATTCTGACTTGATACGTGTCTTATCTAGGTCCCTTCTGTGGGCAGCTCCTCTCTTCATACGGCGCTTCGGTTGTACGCGTGGATCGCGCAGGTGTTCCCGAAAACCAGGACATTCTGACATCCTATAAGTCCTCTATTCTCTTAGATCTCAAAAACCGAGGGTCCATCCGCCTCCTCAAAGCCCTCCTCGACAAGGCTGACATTTTGATTGATCCATTTCGACCTGGGGTTCTCGAAAGACTGGGCCTATGTCCCAGTTCTGTACTTCTTGTCTCCAACCCCCGTCTCATCGTGGTGCGAATCACCGGTTTTCGTCGCGATGGCCCGTATAAGGACATGGCTGGGCATGATATCAACTACCTGGCTGTCTCAGGATTGTTGAGTATGCTCGGAAGCAGCGGGCTACCGCCATCGCCACCTGGAAACCTACTCGCAGACTATGCAGGGGGTGGACTGGTAGCCTTTGCAGGGGTTCTCATGGCTCTGTATCACCGAAGCTCTACGGGAAAAGGTCAGGTAGTGGATGCGAGTATGGTTGACGGTGCCTCATATATTGGGACCATTCCACGCCTGAAGTCCAAAGAACCTGCTTGGCGCGGAGAAAGAGGAAACAACTTATTGGATGGAGGCTGCCCTTACTACCAATGTTATGAGTGTAAAGATGAGGCACAGTACATGTCGGTTGGGGCATTGGAACCTCAGTTCTTTGCAAACCTTCTCCGAGGTCTAGGGTTGACAAGCGACGAGGTTCTCGACCCTGGTCTGCGGCGTGAGGACAAGCGTTCATGGCCACGCATGCGAGAGGCATTTGCCAACAGATTCAGGGAGAGAACACGCAAGGAGTGGGAGCAGATATTCAACAGCATGGATGCTTGTGTCGCTCCCGTTCTAGAGCACAAGGAGATGGAACGAGCAGGCTACGAACATCGACCAATAGTACACCTGAGTGCTTCGCCAGCGAGACCGGTGGATTCACAGTGGGAAGGTAAACGACTAAGTCAAGGTCACGGCGCAGAAGAGGTATTGGAGACTTGGTTGGGTTGGGAGCAAGGGAGAGACTATGCGGTCGATCAAGAAACACGCCTGTTTCGTGTAGTGAATTCCAAGATCTGAGGTGATTTCATTTTCAGAGTCGTTACGGTGAGATACTTTCTCAACAGTGTGTAAGTCCAGTGACCCATAAAGCTAGCATTCAGACACAAGACAATATCATCAATTAAGAAACAGCATATTGCATTCAAGTCGACAAGTGCGCAGTCATTAAACCCTCTGTATCTGCTTCAGTGTTGAGCAGAGTCGGTAATAGTGTCTCAACGTCGCACCAAGACCCTGGAAACGGCGACCCAGCCAAAAGGTCGCTCAGGTCGGTAGCGTTCCAGCTTTCCATCACTAAATTTGGGAAGGCGAATGGCGCTCTTGGCTCCTGGACTACAGTAACCGCCTGATTACTGCCAAGACTTGCGACTGGCTCATCCGCCGTAGAGTCTTGGTTCCAGTTACCCGAGGTACTCGGGCTTGGATACATGCAACTTGCCGCCACGGCGCTAGGTCCCATGTCTAGCCGAGGCTTACAAATCGTGCTCTCACGCTCTCCAAACCTACTCTCACCGGTCGGTAAAGTCCAAGGGATGTGAAGCCCGGTGTTTTTTAGCATCGAGTTGAGGAACTGCATCGCATAGTCTGCAGACGTATACATCTCCTGCAACTGTTGAAGGACGCTTACGCACTGGTAGAGGCGTCCAAGACTTAGACTCCGAGCCTCTTCTTCGTCGGAGAAGGTGTTGAAAAGATGCACGAGAGTGACAGCAAGATAGGCCGGAACTGCAAGGGTCGGTAGAAAGCGTAGTTGGTTATCTCGCTGTAGGTTGAAGGCCAATTTGGTCATCTCAACGGCTGTGTCGGTGACATTGCCTCTAGATACAGCACTGCCATTACTGTTGGGGCCGTAGCAGAAGACTTGGGGCCGGTGGAGAGCACCCAGTGCTGTTAGGTAAATCAAGCGAAGCTGGGCTTGGTGAAGCCGCAGTATCTCATCAACATGTAAACCAACGGCCGTATTAGTGTCGGGCTGCCGAGATGCAGGCTTGGCAGTGTAGCGAGAGTGGATGTTCTGATTCTCCAACCAAGTCTTGAGCTCGGTACTGCGTTCAGCAAGCGACTTGACCTGACCTTCGGATCTATCAGGCCAGGTCGATTGCTGGCTGTACTCAACCCCTCCGAGGTAATTGCCCATAACCGTGTACAGGGTGTTGAGAGTACGGCCAATATAAACACATAGATTACTTAGCTCGATACACATCACAGCAAGACTTTGTCGCTTTTCTAAGTTTGGGTACGGGGCCTTTGACCTGTGGAAGAGCGTATCCAGGTTTGTCGACGGCGAGCTCAAGTCAAAGTCATCCAAGGTGAGCGGCTTGACATTATACTCCATCGTCTCTTAGACGTGGCGGGTTCCGTATTCCGAGGGCCAGTAAGCGATCCCTCATCAAACAGCACCACCATAACCTTCGACGAAGCTTCTTCTCCTCCTGCGATATCTTCAGATGCTCAGGATCTCGATGCAGTCCTCCGACCTGGGCATTTGTCAAAGCAATACCCATCCAATGCCATGTATCCTTGTCGTCGTCTGGACCGTCATACCAATGGCTCAAAAGCAGAAGAGATTGAATCAAGCTCATCCGATCAGTTTCATAGTTCAGACTGTAGAGAATCCTCACGCGGTCGTAAAAGTCTCTTCTGGCGGCTATCCTAGAGGCATAGCCTCTTGAGTTCAGCATCTTGATATCCACGAAAGTGACGCTGACAAAATTAACTGCTTGAAATAGCAGAAGGCTGATTGGGTTACGGCCGTTGTTGTGAAGAATGGAGCCAGCATATTCTTCGATGTCGAGAATGGGTAAGAAGGAATGAACCACCGTGGCGTAAACACGTAGCAGTTCGTCCCTAAATTCTGGATCTGGAATCGATAAACACAGTTTATGTGATAAATAGTACATGTCTCTATTATCTAGGTGCTGAGGAGGGGGTCGGATAAAGGCTGGTAAGGATGTTGTGACTATATCCGGCTGGGTCGGCGGAAGAGGTCCGTTGGGGGTTCTAATTTCGTCTACAAATTCAAATGGAGCGTCGATGCTGACAGGTTCCATAGGCGCCGGGGGTCGGCTGTTCAACGGTTGCTCGTCTTGTATTTGAACGTGGATTTCATCCATGAGCTCTCCATCAGTTTGCAGTTGTTGCTGGTCTTGGGATCATCAGTCAGTTTAGTTTCCAGAAATGAGCAGACATACGCAAGAAAACATATCGAACTCACCACTTTGGGCGGGATTGACTTGCTGGGAATGAGGTTGGAGATCTTCGTTCAGTGGCTCATTGACCGGCTCAGGCTCAGGCTCAGGATCATCCTGTTCGTCGGGCTCGGAGAACTCTTCCGTCTCAAGAGACTCAGGAATCGCGGCAGCCAAGCGCGAAGTAACAAATGTCGGTCGAGGCGAGCCAGAGGAGCGGTCTGTGACAGCTGGTGGATTGGAGTTGCGGCGACGTTGAC
This sequence comes from Fusarium pseudocircinatum, assembly GCA_013396035.1. Taxonomy (NCBI): domain Eukaryota; kingdom Fungi; phylum Ascomycota; class Sordariomycetes; order Hypocreales; family Nectriaceae; genus Fusarium; species Fusarium pseudocircinatum. The sequence goes on along the minus strand of JAAOAS010000050.1, from coordinate 72,068 downwards.
AAGAGGCAGCAGAAGGTTTCCGACCCCGGTTGGACTCTTTGAGAACGCAATTGATGCTATCGAGACGGCAATTTGTACATGGAATACCCCCATCGGTAACGTCGCAGCGGACTTTGCGGTTTCGGCATGATAGGCAGGCCTTGGATGAGCGTCGCTTCCATGGGCGCTGGCCGTCACCAAGTGCGCTTCGCTTGGCCGACGATAATGTTGCCCGGTTGGATTGGTCACGGTTGGGATGAGACGAAGGAGATTGGGAACGCATCTACGCGACGGCCACAAGGAGGTATACTGGCGATGAGCTTGGCTTGATATGATGAATTCGGATCAAGGTGGAGGTCAGAGGTTGGAGAAGGGAGACTCCAGGGGCTTGGTTCTGAATGGGAGTTCCTATAAGCCTATAACATCCCTACAATGATTGGATACCAGGGCATGCTTAGCCCTGGTTCTTGGAGCTGGCAAGCTAAATCGCCCTAATTTAGGACAAACTCTTTGATACGCGGGGCCCCGCGTTCTAGCTTTATGAGGGTTAGCTATAGACCCCATTTTCCCCCGCGTTCCCGACACCTTTCTGTCCCCCTGACAGACAGTAACAGCCAGGCAAGCCAGTTCTTGAGGGTAAGTGGTCCCTTTCCTCTCGATCTTGATAAGTGTCAATACTTCCTGAAATAGGTAGTCGAGTGGTTGTCATGCAGCACGATAAGACGCGAAAATAGCTTTATAATGAAAACAACACAGGCTTCGTCGTTCCCAGCTTGAACACCAAAGGAAAGTCATTACAATTCCAATAAGGCCTAATTGTTGATCCTGCCTTTTCTGTCCATCACTTGGTCTAGAACAAGACCTAAATTAAATTAATCTACCCCTCACTTCCTGACGTGACCCAATGACAACGAGGCTTTTTAGTAGCCGAGGGCCGAACAAACAAGCAGAGGTGGAATGTGTTGTCGTTGGAACGCTCGGATCTCTAATTGAGGATGCAACCATTGGCAATGATCCCCTTGAGCTAGCTCGATTGGTGAAATACCGTTCCGTGGGTTCTACATGAGACCGCTTCCTGGTCGCCGTATGCAAAGTCACCAGCGGCTTCGTTGAAGAAGACTGAGTCTAAATGCGACCCTATTCCAGTCGAACAGGAATCCAAACCTGATTCGTCTTCGTATTGTTGATGATCTCTTAGCCATAGCGGGAAGTCGTCTTCACCTGGGCATCGACCGCGAGAGAGCGAGAATTCTACCGCCAACGCAATACGGAGGTATCTCCGAGGATCTTTCCAGAGCATGTCTGTCCAAGCCTTGCTGCTCCAAGATTCGTCAAGTAGCGTGCTTTGCCGGCCTCCATCTCCTCTTGCAAGAATGGAGTATATATCATTAGTTGGTAGCGGCAGACTGATCTTGATATGCTCCACAATGCTCTTGATGTAGTTTATGGTGCTTTCGGCGTTCCTGTAAAGATGACTGAATCGGTTCATGACCTCAAGTTGCGCATCTAGGTCCCGCTGCGTTTCGCCATCTGAATTTTGCATATGCGATTGTAGCAGGGACCAGATGAATGGAGCCGCCGAGAAGCTGACACTGTGGTGCAAGCCCAATTAGTGTCGAGCCTCGTTCATCAAGTACCATGTTGCTACTCACAAGGTAATTGGAAGGTATTGGACTAAACCTGAATCCTTGAGCTCTATCATGTTCTCGGTAATACTTCGCAAGCAGCAGCCGAGATTCATATGTGCTGTAATACTTGTATCTGGGAGATCGCCAGGCAGGTCCCCTTTAATCATACCTGTACTCAGTATCGTGTGGTTGTAGATCAACGCCTTCGCAGCGCTGTGATAAAATGCTTGTTAGCCGTGTACTTGGTATCGGGGAATAACGTACTGATAGTAAGTGCAGAGAATGTTTGAAAACAGGGTAAGTGATTTGTGAGCTCCAGTCATGAGTGTTGGCAATCGGAAGATGGCATACGCCTCATTGTACCAGTTATCAAGCCTCGAAGTAAAATCCTCAATTTCGTCACGGCAGAACCCACGTCCTTTAACCAAAGGAGAGACTGGAATTATATCACCGAGTATATCGCCGAATTCGCAAAGAACGATAACAATCTGTACTATAATTTGTTTGTCGACGTGATCATACACGCGAGATGTCCTAATCTCATGAGCGAAGTCGGTGATTGACAGCGCGGGGCAACTGGTGTCGTTTGCACTCAGATTAACGAGCGGTGACTGGTGAAGCGCCAAAGCCAATATTCGATCGCGAATAACACAGCACCACCACAGACGTTTGAGATGCCCTTTCTCTCGTGTATCTTGTTTTTCATGATACCGATGAGCATCGGCACTCTTGGCATAGTGGATAGCGATACTGAGCCAGTATAATGGTTTCTTGTCCATGAAGCTTACTGTCCGGTACGTGAGCATCATGGCTCCCTGGGCTCTATCTTGGTCACCCAGGGTGGACTGGAGGTCGAATAGTGTCTAGAAGCCACATTGTCAGCCATTCTATACAGGCTAGAGTACTGGGAGGAGCTAAGTACCGTGGCGCGTATGTAAAACTCGTCCTGGGCTTCTTGGGCAGTTCGAAAACCAAGACCGATGAGAGTTTCCAGAGGGACGTACTTGATAACCAGTCAGTGCAAGCCAAACATGGATCCAATCATTTGATAGAGTCTTACCGGGCTGGACACAAAGAGCATCGCCTGCAGCACAAACAGAGACAGATGCCTGTTGGCCTCGCTCTGTTCACCGTACGACACCCAGAATCTTTGCTCATCTAGCATAGGAACCAGCGGATGGAAATACAAAAAGTATTTGTCCATGAACTCATCCAGTATATGCTTGGCAGGCATGTGAAGACACCCCCGCTGCTCCAGGAGTTTGGCAACCTCCGTATCTGCCTCTCTTAATAACGGAGGCTGAATGAAGTGGTAGAATGGGAAGAGGATAAACCCTCCTGTGATCCAGGGAAGGCTGCATTTTCTATCAGAGGCTCTGATTTGGGACGGAATTAGAACATGCTTATCGTTCCGCAACTCGCCTTCATTAATGATCGATAGTCTCGGGATGCTATTCTCATTCTCTTGTGGGGAAGGCAATGTGCTACTACAATCATGGGGAGAAACACCGAGTTCTGTCTCTGTCTCTGGAGTAGCGTATGCATCTATTGCTGGAATGGTATGACACCGCGGCGGAGATACTTCATCTCCAGGCTGGTCAAGGTCCAGCCAATATGACGGCGAGATTGGTCGATAGTTTCCACCAGAGCATGCCTCTTCGTCCCTCATCGATAGACGTCTCGTCTTATTTGGCCTTCCTCTAGATATTAGAAGATCGTCTCAAAATCTCACAGGAATCCACTTACCCACCAGCCCTCTTGGTTCCAACAACGCACTTTTGATCGTCTAACCGACAATTTCGGCACGCGCCTCGTCTCTCAGTCACATCGCACCTTACTTTCCGCTTCCTGCATGGAAGACACGCTATCGAGGCCCGCCGCCTTTTGACATTGCGTTTCGTCATTTGGGGCGAGGGAGTCTGATATATAGTGTGAATCACGGTTGTCGTCTGGTCGTTGTGAAATGGAAGCAGCCTTTCATCAGGCTTTGAAATGATTCTGATAGGATGGTAGCGGTGTAAAATGTGACGACGTTTTGCTTGCAATGACAGTGTGTAGATGTGACTGATAACAATCGCTGACTCGAGAAAGGCAGATCATTGAACATTGGAAGCCTGTTCGGCTGTTATGACTTGCCTCGTTATAACCATCAACAATTACGAAGCCTGTAGTGACTTGTGTTCCCGGAGAAGAGGCCGAGGCAAGCTTCGGGGAGCAAGCAAACATGGGTACCTGATAAGGAGCGTCAAACTAAACTCACCAAAACCTACGCACCCTACACCTATGCTACCATATCGGCGTCTTTTTATGACTTGAGCGAGGTACTTAGTTTTCATTCAGCTGTTTGTCACGGAGAAGAACGTAGTGAAGACATTCAAATTCTAGGATCGCACTAAGAAATAGAATAGAACTATATATGAACGGACTATGACAGGAACTTGTTGCAGTGGATTCACCACGTAGAACTTACATACTCACTACCTTTTATGAGTTCATAGTTTTGGACCGTTACTTTGTTCTGCCGGCTCACCAGTGCTCTTATATCCAAACAAATAAGCAGCAATCTTACGCATCTGAACCTCTTCGCTCCCTTCCGTAATACGATATCGTCGAAAGTGACGCCAGATGTGTTCAAAAGGATAATGCCTGGAGTACCCATCTCCACCGTGGATCTGCATCGCGCGGTCCGCCGCCTCACAGACCAATCGATTTGCGTAGTAATTACACATACCTATCTTGTGGCCCAGCTTCTTCTCGATCACGACCCAAGGAGCTTTGCCGTCCACCTTGGCTTGGGTCGTAACTTGATCCATCTCTACGGCAGTGCGCAAGATGAGCAGTCTGAGCATCTCTTCTTGAGTTGAAAGCTCGACGAGAGGCCATTGTATAGCTTGGTTGATAGAGAGAGGTTTCCCAAAAACCTTTCGGTTGTTGGCGTATTCGACACTTTTCTCAATGCAGTAACGCGCGGCTCCGCAGCTAGAAGCAGCCTGTCTGATTCTGTTCTCGTGTGTGAAGGTCTGAGCGATGGCTAGGCCGTGATCGCGAGGGCCGAGGATGGCCGATGCTGGGACTAGGACGTCCTTGAAGAGAACCGTGGCGTGGTCGGTTGGCATGTTGAGAGTCCACTCGTACGATGCGACTGTGACGCCGGGTGAGTCCCGAGGCACCAGGAATGCTGTGATACCGCGAGCATCTCCCACTTTGCCAGACGTTCTAGCGAACACGACACAGTAGTTTGCATGGTGCATACCCGTCTGCCATTTCTTGTTTCCGTTGATTCTGTAGCCTGATTGGCCCGAGGGAAGATTGACGACTTCCGCTGTTGTCTCCATATGTGTGGCGTCGGACCCATGGTTGATCTCCGTCAAACCGAAAGTAGCTCGCATTTCTCCGTTGATGCTAGCAGGAATCAGATCTTTCTTCTGCTGCTCAGTGCCGTAGTGGTAGATCAAGATGACAAACGGCATATTTCCAACGATGCTATGTTCGCTCTGCAGGTCGTTTGCCAGGCTCACGCCGCCGCCGTACACGGGGTTGGATGAGAGATGGTACCGAGTAGCGCACATGTACAGGTTCAGTGAGCGCTCTCCCGAGCCACCAAACTCTTGGGGAGATGCAAAGCGGTAGAAGCCTGCTTTATCCGCAAGCTTCTTGGTATGTTGCAACAAGCGCTCCCATTCTTCTGTTGGCAGGCCTTGATTCTGCCATTGAGTTCGTGAAGCCTCCCGACGATAATCGAAGAATCGGTCGTTATCGTCCTTTTTTTGTAAGGGTAGAATCGTTTCATGGACGAATGAGTCAAGACGAGACAAGAAACTCTGTATATCTGATGGTAGTTCAAAATTCATGATACTATCGAAAAGTTGAGTATAATAGAAGCCGTGACGATATGTAAATGATTTCGATAATGCCCAACTCTGATAAAACTTGTTGATCTATTCTTCTTGCTTTTAGACACAGACAGTAGCTCAAGGCGAAGAAACAATCAATCTGGGATATTGGGTACGGTCAGCTGATTTTACACAACGGTTCGCCTGACAAAAGGTTAGTAGGGTAGATGATAGACGCGTCCAACATTGCCTCGGCTTTCTCGGCTTGCGTCGCCATGATGCATAGTTGTCCTTCTCTATTGAAAGCGCAAGCAATCTCCCCGCTAGATTGCCCCGGAAGTGGATTGTTTGGCTTGGTCACTGACGGGAGCACTGATACTATGGATACTAACTTCAAGCGATAGAGGCTTACATATTCTAGCTATAGCTTGTAATAATAGAGAAACTACTTGATAATAGGCTAAGATACTATCCAAAGTGACTACAAGCGAGTCTTGGCTGGGCCACGAAGAACCGCAATTCCTCCTCCAAGACAAACCTTGCCGGTCTCTTTGACCTCGGTCTGAAAGACAACACGCTTGCCCTGGAGCCACATTTTCGTCCGCAGCGTTTGCCCAGGGTCTACAGTCCCCGTGAACCGAACCTTTACACTGAAGATTGGGCCGTAAGTTGAGACTACATGCTTGGTAGCGATGCCAAATGAGCAGAGGCCGTGAAGTATGGGCACTTGAAACCCCCCGGCGGCGCTGGCAGTCGGGTCGATGTGTAGGGGATTCCTGTCTCCATTCAGGCGGTATAGAGCTGCTTGATCGCGTGACGTCTTCTCCTCTACTACCTGATCGGGCTCGCCCTCAGGAATGCTGAGATGTACACCTGCGCCCCTACCTGTGATGCTTCTAGTGGCTTGACCACCAAAACCACCGGCACCACGTAGGAACAGAGTTAGCTCGTTGTAGAAAACATCTTCCTCTGTAGCCTTGTCGCGAGTTGTGGTGCCGATAATAGCTACTGCAGCTTTACCCTTGTCCAGAATATCAATGAGTTTGCTCTCGGTTACAAAGGTCCCCGCAGTAGGAATGGGGTACTTGTGGATCTCAAGATAGTGCTCCCCATGTAAGAGCTTCTTGTATGAGAAGTTAGGCACCAGATCCTTCAAATCGAATGGTCTGGCCGCGGTGGTACCTGGAATTACGCCGAAAGAAGGGATGACCCCGAAACCAGGATGCTTTTCGAATACCCAGGGTAACTGTGACACGCTAGCGCCAATGGAAATGTTGTACAGAATAATATCTCTATCAGTAAAGCTCATCTCAGTTGACCGAGGCTTCGCTTTCTTTGCTATTTCGATAGCATCAAGCCACCTCTGGTTGTCCGACGAGGCCTTCCCCAATCTAGCCACGTTTGCCATGATACGCCGGCGAGTATCCCCAGCGTCAGTAGGTATAGATGCCTTGCCAGGAGTGAATGAGACAATTTCGCTCCATTTCTCAAGCAAAAGCTCCGGCGTAAGAGGTGTGTCAATTGGGAAGTCGTAGCCATCTGATCGCTGATATCTCGTCACTGCGTGCCAGCCACAGCCAGCCTCGAATATCTTGCCGCTGGCGTCACTGGGAACCTTGTCTGATGAGAGAAGGAGCACTATCGCCGCTACATAATCTGGCTTGCGAGATCTTACTACCTCGTCTGGAAGAACTCCCTTGGTAAGGTCTGTACCAGCTGATGGTGAGATGCAATTCACCACAATATTGTTCTTTTTACCTTCGATAGCCAAAGCTCTGGAGAAGCCTACAATTGCTGTTTTCTAGTCGTCGGTAAGTATTTGCTCAAATAGCGAAATGTGCAAAGAATGAACATACTGCTGCAGCATAGTTTGCCTGTCCATAATTCCCGTAGGTTCCACTCGTACTCGTCGTGTTCACGATTCGACCGTACTTCTGCTTAACCATGTAGGGGTATGCTGCTCGCGCGCACTTGTAGGTCGCACGCAGATGGATATTGTTCACATAGTCCCACATCTTGTCGGTCATGTTCTGGAACGATTTGTCTCGTAGAATACCCGCGTTGTTGATCAGTATGTCGATTCTGCCAAAAGCGCGGATCGCTGTATCGATGACAGCGTCACCGTCTTCTACAGAGTGGTTGTCTGGAACAGCCACTCCTCCCAGCGACACGATTTCGCTCATAACTCTGTGAGGGTCTTTCCAATCATTTACGACAATAGATGCCCCGAGTTTGGCTAGTCCGATGCAATAAGCTCTACCGAGTCTGCCAGAGAACAGATTTTAGTCAGTATTTGCTTATTGTAGATATCGAGGTAGTAAAGCTTACCCGGCGCCTCCGCCAGTGACAACGGCAACTCTTCCATCAAACCGCACATCCTCCTGCTGTGTATTAGGTGGAAGCTTCTGTGAATGCTTGAGGAGCTCAACCAAGTTGGCAGTGGTGGAAGGATAGTCAGGAACTGTAAAGTCGTTGATCTGGTCCCATTTCCCAAGAACAGCACCAGGAGTCAAGGTCTCATCACACTTAAGAATGGATCCTTTTGATCTCTCCCATCGGATCTTTGAAACATGCCCCGCGCCGACCTCGAAAATGGAGCCATTCTCGGATGTGTTGCTGTGGTGAGTTAGGAGTGCAACCAGCGGCACTACCCAGTCTGGGGTAAGATGCTGAAGTAGATCTGGCGGCATCACCGTGGCTGTCATGCGACTAGCGGCGACCGGAGCAACAATGTTCGTCAGGATGTTGTATTTCAGTCCCTCCTTGGCCAGAGTCTCACCGAAACCGATCAAGCCGGACTTGGCAGCAGCGTAGTTGCACTGACCAAAGTTTCCGTACAGACCAGCCGCAGATGAGGTAAGTATGACTCTACCAAACTTTTGTTTGCGGAAGTGAGCCCATGCGGCCTGTGTCGTCTTGTACACACCCCTCATATGGATGTTTTGAACCGAGTCCCAGTCGGCATCTGTCATGTTTTTGAAGCTCACATCACGCAAGATTCCAGCGTTGTTGATGAGAATATCAATACGACCAAAAGATGAAATCGCCGTTTGAACTATAGCGGCTCCGTCTTCGACTGAGTGATGGTCAGCCACCGCTTTGCCGCCTCCGCTAATAATTTCCCTAACGACGGCATCTGCACTCTGTGTCATATGTAGATTAGCAACAGAACCTCTCAACAGATACGAGGTGCATCCTACCTTGGAGCTCTGTCCGTCACCTCTCAAAGATGTTCCGAGGTCATTCACGACGACATTGGCGCCTCTGTTGGCAAAAAAGATGGCATAGGCTCTACCCAGCCCAGAGCCAGCCCCAGTAACGACTATCACCTGCCCATCGTATCGCAGATCCATCTTATACAGTAAATAACTCACAAAGGTCCAGACTCCGCGTCGTAAGGTAAAGACTTCGATAATTAAGTGTAACTAGAGAAATTATAGAATGACCTTGAGGCTTCAGAAGAAAGAAATTCAATTTGTTATCTTCCAATCAGTTTTTGAAACCAACAAACATCCCTTGCCATAATCTTGACCAGTTGCAGAGTAATTTCAGGTCTTTGTCCTTGTCCGAGGGTACTCTGACCCATCATCTTGTGAGGGGGGCCCGAGGCTATCAACACACTTGCCGCACAGTTAGCGAGGATTTGTAACCGGCAGTATTGCCTGTGAGACCCGCTAGGCTGAACAAAGTGTCTCGAATTGACTGTTTGGCAGAAATCTGTATCTGCAAAAGAATGATCTGTCGCCGGCGAGAAGCTGAGAGTCAGCCAAAGCATAATTCAATCAACACACGCTCGATCCATCATGTCTCGTCTTCAGTACGACCCCGAATTCTATGAACTAGGCGCTACCAAGATTGAAGCGCAGAGACACGTCTTCCCGGTCGGTGACGTGGAAAGTAGAAGAAAACAAATTGAGAATTTCATCCGTGGCCCGGGTGGTCAACAGCCACTACCAGACAACGTCGAAATGCTGGTGCATGATGCTGAAGCCTCAGACGGATTCAAAGTGAAAATCCTGCACTTCCGACGAAAAGAAAGTCTTGGTAACCAGCAAGGTCCCGGCATCGTGCACATTCATGGAGGAGGATATACAGGCTCCAGTGCAAGTGATTATTCTTCAACCCTAGCAGCCTACGTCTCTGCCACGGGAGTCCCCATGTTCTCAGTTGACTACCGACTCGCTCCCGAACACCCGTTTCCCATACCCTTGGAGGACTGCTGGTCTGCTTTGCTCCACGCCCAAACAAATGCGACTGCACTCGGCCTTGACCCGAATCGTATCGCTATCATGGGCGAAAGCGCGGGTGGTGGCCTCGCTGCAGCTATCACCATCCTCGCCAGGGACAGACAGTTATCTCCTCCCCTAGCCAAGCAGATTCTTATTTATCCAATGCTTGATGATCGTACTGACAAGGATCCAACCGGCGGCCTCGCCATCTTTGGATACCAAGACGTTTTGACGGGCTGGATGTCATACTTGGGAGACTTTTACAAAACAGACAAAGTACCACCAGTCGCTGCACCAGCGCGTCTTGAGGTCTTCGAGGGGCTTCCTCCTCTGTACCTGGACTGTGGTGGGCTCGACATGTTTCTCCGAGAGGATGTTGCTTATGCTCAACGGTTTATCGAGGCGGGTATTCCTACTGAGCTTCACATTTATCAGGGTGTTCCTCACGCTTTTCAGCGATTCGCACCAACCTCTGCTGTGGTAAAGAGGGCTTTCGCTAACCGCCTTGCGGCATGCACAAGCTTTTGATTTATGGATATCTGTCTTGGGGAGGAACGTAGACAGGCAAGGAAACAATAAACCCACAGAATTCCAAACTGGAAGTCTCAAGTTTCATGTAAAGGTCCATGTTAAGTAATTGACCAGATTTAGTAACCTAAATCAAAGCCCAGGTAAACATTTTGTTTGAATTATCTGTAAAATGACCTCGATAGCCTCCTTTATGGCGTATCCGCGACATTGTAGACAAGCTTTTCACCCTGTACCTTTCCGGCCTCCAGCTCTGCCAATCCGTCTATCACGCCTTTCAGACCGCCCCCTCCAACGCGGCCCGGAAGCGGTTGAATTCGACCCTAGAGAGTCAGACCTCGTCAGCATGAGCCATTTATCAAAGTGGAGCACAACAAACCTGCCCTATCAACTGTTCCGCAAGACCATAAAACGACTTTCCAAACTCGTAGTCGTCCTTGCTCGCCGGCATATGCTGTCCTCCGAAATTGAAAGCCCGACCAAACGTTGTATGAAACACCGTTGCGATCGAGGTCACGTCTGTGCGTGGATTCTTGGTCGGCAGAAGACTGCCATATACGAGGCTTGCCGACGAAGAACTAGTGAGGGCTTCAGCACATATGCGTGCCGAGTCTGGTATACTGATAGTGTTCCATGCAAGCCGCAACTTGTTGTTTGTGTATTCTCGGATCTTGCGACCTGCATCGGGGTCCTTGTAGTCGACGACGAAATGTGCACCTAGGCTCTTGGTGTAGTCGAAGTGATCGGGCGTGCATACGGTAATGACTGTATATCCAGCTCTGCCATATGGAATAATTGGTTATTATAGCTCTATTATGGAACATTGGCAGGGATCGAAGGCTCACTCTTTTGCGAATTGTATCCCCAATGCTCCAGTTGCAGAACCGCCCCCATAGATCAGAACAGGCTCATCATTCCTGGTCACATCTGATGCTGCTGCACTGGGTAGCCTCAGCTTGAGGCTTTTTTGAAACAAGCCCTGCCCAACAGTTCCTGTTCCCAGACCCAAGGTCGCAGCTTGTTGGAAAGTCAGTGAATCCGGCATTCTCATCTGTAGATCTCCAATAACAGAGATCACCTCGGCAAAGGCTCCGTCATCGGGGTTGACAAGATTGGCTCCATGAGCGACGCCAAAGATCCTATCACCAGGCTTCCATTTCTTGGTAACGGCTGATCCGACTGACTCAACGATGCCAGCGTAGTCACAGCCCACTATACAGCCGTCTTTTGCTCTACGGCCTCGAATGTGTCTCCAGTCTGTGGGGTTCAGTGCGACGGATACTGGTCGGACGAGAAGCATGTCATCTAATTGTTTTGGGATCGTCCGGTTACGATCGAGTCGGGCTTGGTCACCCTTGATGACTACGGCCTGCATAATGGTCTTGCTGCTGATGCCAAGTCGTGCTCGTAATGTAGCCGCAGAGCTAAAGGATCGTACAATCCTTACGCCACCAGATGCCATTTTGATGCTGATTCTGTGGCTTCAACCAGCATTTACCTGCTGTAGAATGCTATATAGTGCTTCTTCAGGGTGCAACGTTGTGGGGGGCTTGTAGCGTAGTGATTTGGACAATTAGAGGAGCAAAAGGTACGTCAGAGAGATGGCAATGAACGGATGGTGCTTGACCCAAGTGGAATCGTGATATTATCTTCTCTTAGTTGTACCTGACAACATGGACTATCCACATACATCTTCGTTCTTGGGAGTTGAGTGTCGGGCCTCGGTAACTAAGGCCGTAGTCGTTACCGGCTCAATCTGATATCACGCAACGCGATATCCTTTATCTACTGTGAGAATTACCAATGTGCTTTTATTTCCTGATGTGCGGATGTTTGCAAGTCGGTTACAAATAGTTCTTGTATCAGTAGTTCGGTGTCTGAACCTTTCGTTTCATTCCAGGTCAATTACGCCGCCATGAGCTCCCTGCCATCCACAGTACCATTCTCTGAACCTCCATGGCTCACAGGTCTGCCATCACCTTACTACAACAAATCCCACAAGGAATGGCAACAAACATGCCGCGACTTCATTTCCGAGCACTTGGCACCGGATGCGCTACAATGGGAAACCGAGGGAAGCGTCCCTGATCACGTCTTTGAGACCTTCTCCAAGCACAACATGCTCATCCCCAATTTGCCCGCTCCACTACCAATTGATATGCTAAAGAGGCTCGGTATCACTGAGCTCGCAGGAGGTCTCAAAATTGAACAGTTCGATTACATGCACTTTTCCATCTACATCACCGAAATGCGCAGAGTTGGCATTGGCGGTCCAGCTTCTTCTTTGTCGACTGGAATGGCCTACGGGATGCCCCCAATTATTACATATGGTAGCGCCGAGCTGCAGGAAAGGTTGCTTCCGGATTTGATAAGGGGGAAGAAGAGGATCTGCATCGCTATCACTGAGCCTGACGCTGGTAGTGACGTGGCCAACATTACGACTACAGCTGAGAAGAGTCCCTGCGGCAAATTCTACATTGTGAATGGAGAGAAGAAGTGGTGAGTTTTCCAATCCTTGCTGACTTATGCTTGATTGCTTCAAGAGCGCGACTCACGTATTGTTTGACAAATCTAGGATCACCAACGGTATCTGGTCACACTACGCTACCATGGCCGTTCGTACAGGAGCCTCCGGTGCTTCAGGTCTGTCGCTTCTTGTGGTTCCACTGCTGGACTATCCAGGCGTCACCATGCGCCGAATGAAAACAAGCGGTGGAACAACAAGCGGCACTACCTTTATTGACCTGGAGGATGTCAAAGTCCCAGTCGAGAATTTAATCGGTCTAGTGTGTCTACATCAATTCTAGTGAACTCCACCACTAATACGTTGGCGGTATAGGAAGGCCAAGGCATGAAGATGATTACACGGAACTTCAACCACGAAAGACTTGCAATCTCAATTGGTGTTGTCTCCTCAGCTAGAGCAGCTCTCTCAGCAGCGTTTGCATATGTTCTCAAGCGCGAAGCCTTTGGAAAGCCCCTAATGGACCAGCCAGTTGTTCGTAACCGTCTAGCCAGGGCCGGTGCAGAGCTTGAATCAATCTCAGCTTGGACGGAACAGCTCGTCTATCAGCTGTCTAATCTGGAGGGCCCAGATATGCGTCAGGTCTTGGGAGGTCTGCTGGCATTAGCTAAAGCCAAAGCCGGCCTCGTCATTGACGAATGTGCTCGATGTGCTGTTCTGCTCTTTGGTGGCAATGGATATACCCGCACAGGGCAGGGAGAACTAGTGGAAAAGATCTATAGAGAGATACCAGCTGCGAGAATCCCTGGTGGCACTGAGGACGTCATGTTTGATCTAGCTATTCGTCAGCTTGTCAAGTCGTACCAGTCAAGTACTAAGGCACTGAGCGCGCCAAAATTGTAAGAGGGATCAGGAGGACAAGAAGGCTGCATCAAACCATATGTTATCCTACCCATCAAGCCATCGATTGAAACTCATTTGAAATACACCACATGTTTGCGTTTCTCTTCTCCCGCACTTATGTGCATAATCACAAGGCGATTTAATCAGCTAATACTAGCATTTGCATATAATTCCATATGCTTTATACTAGTTAGTATACTAAAGTCGTAGTGCTGGTGCTCCCCCGGTATTACTAGAGTCTTAGATAATGCCGGTACAACGAAAGTTAGTGTAAAAGACGGACCTTGAGAGGCGAGTCTGAGCTGCAAACACAACACGTCCCTCACATCTCAAGTTGTCATTCTGCAAAGGATAGTAGCGACTTCACTCTTCGAGGTAAACCGCGGCATGAAACTACCAGGCGTAAACCATATCTGATTTCACGGCTCCATTAACAAACATGCCTTGCAAATTGCAAATACTATTCAAATAGAACCTAGGATCGACCTTAGCACGGTAAAATTTGGTAATCACCCTCGGGAACTGGCAACTCGTCGGCAGACTTGGTGCCTCGTCCTCGGCCTCGCCTAATGCTAGACCCGTCCACATGGCCAAGGCCGAAAGCTGACCTATCTATCCACCTAGAGATCGGACCGGGGAGTGAGTCGGATCCAGAGATCTGGCTTTTCCCACAGTAGGAAGGCAGTGTTCTTTTCCAGCCATTTCTCGCTCCGAGGATCAATATCGATGTCAAAGTTCCATATCAATTTAGCTAGAATCAAACGCATCTCGGCGTAGGCCAGACTAAAGCAGATTAACACTGTCCAGTGCGGATATCCAGGCAGAGGGACTCACTTTTTGCCAATGCAGTTACGGGGCCCAACAGAAAAGGGCTGCACAGCAACCCTTTTATCGTCCTCATACTTGGGATCCCCAAGCCACCTCTCGGGTACAAAAGACTCGGCATTTTTGAAGAACTTTGGGTTGTGAAACATAGGCCACGGCCAAATGGAAACTATGGTCTAATTCGTGTGTGAACAACTGTAGATGCCGGATGAAACCGAGAGTAATTTACTTACATTGGCTGGGACACAATGATTGCCAATCATGCCCGCTTCGCTCGTCTTTCGAGGAATCGCGGCTGGCACTGCTGGGTAGACACGGAGCCCCTCGTGCAAGACTGCAAACATATACTCGAGCTTCTGTACGCTGAGAAGATCAATCTCCTCCTCGCTCTGAAACCGTTCCTTTATTTCTACATATAGCTTTGTCAGAATCGGTCTGTGTGTCGCTAATAGGTATATAGTGCCGGCCAGAGTGGTCGCCGTTGTCTCCGAGCCGCCAATGATGAGATTGTGTGCATTAGCAAGGAGTTCTGCATGATTGACTTGCTATAGACGAGCGTCAGTGTACCAATCAGTGTTCCCGGGAAGGCTTCAACCTACACCTTTTTCGTAGGCTCTTATCATAGACTCCATAAAGTCCGGCCGAGGATTCTCATATGCCATGCGCTTTCCAACTTGTGCCTTGGTAAAGTCACTGTGGGCCTTTATGTCTTGCGCGACATGTTTGGGTGTCATAAGCTTGATGATAGCGTCGGCAAAGGGATATCGAATCAGAGCAGTTGAAACAGCGAAGCCTTCGATGTGCTTGTAGAGGAGTTTCACCCACGGGTGGTACTGCGCCTTTTCAAGACAATCGAAGGACTCGCCAAAGATAAGATCTCCCGCCATGTCGAAGGTAGCCCAGTTGAGCCACTGCGTCATCTCGACGGATTGACCTCCCGATGAAACTTGCCTCAGTTTCTTCATCATTGTGTTCACGTATCGTTGAAAGACTGGTTGTTGCTCCATCATTGCTTGCGCGGAAAATCCATGGGACAGGATCTTTCGAAGCCTGCTGTGCCTCTCACGATCCGATCCCACCAGAGTGTAAATGTCGTTTCCTCTCCAAAAGTCAGGGTCCTTGCCATTCTCGGCCTGTCCACGCTTACGATGGCCCATAACGTCTTCCCAAGCTTCAGGGTACCCGAAACTAAGTTCGTTAGGCGCGACTCGAACGATGTCGCCGTAGATTTGGTGTAGGTCGTATATCTTCTTATGTCCGGCGCCGGAAGTCCAGGCCAATGAGAAGGGTATCTGTGTCATGGCCCATAATGTCGGGCCGGGGAATCTACGAAGGGGATGGAAGAAAATATTGTATATTATCTTCCCGAATAGATATAGTACCAGCTAGTGGCCATCAACACATGTTAGTTAAGATACCTGTGCAAAGCAGACTATAGGTGTTTGAGAGTACTCTACTCACGCTGGTAAACAGAATGAATATGTAAAAGCTTGTGCTTCTTGACTCAAGAAGAGACGCGAGTAAGCGAGACATTGCTTTAGCAATTCATAAGACAATTGAATATTGTGAAAGTTGGGAGGGTGGTCCCGAGGTAACGGTTTATGATTCAAAATTGAATCTTATATAGGTATTGACTGGCTTGATCCCACGGCTTCAGACAAGTTATATATATCGTTTAATAACTGTCGATAATGATAGAAAAAGCCGAGGAGGGGTTGGCGAAGACACCTCGGCAGTTTAGTGTAGGTTAGGTAAAAGTCCCTTGGAGAAGTGGACCAGCTGGATAGATTGTGTGCAGATGAGGTTTAGAGCGCAGACCTTAAATTAGCAGAGTACTCATAAACACTTTCTGCCTACCCCAGACCACTGAAATGAGATACTTCGGATTTAGCCCGGCAATTGGCAATTAGTCAGCCATCTCACCTGTAACCCCACATAACTTGCTCTCTGATGCATTCTTGTCACTTTCGATGAGATTTATGCCTTTTCTACGGAAGCACTCTATATGTAAAACAAGAAGTTATATAACACAACCTATATATATCTGAGATCATGTCTGAGTTCTTGTACTTCTCACATCTAGACCGCGAGCAAGACGGTCAGAATCAACGAGTAGCTCAATATGATACCATCAGCCGCCGGAATACCCACGAAAACACCAGTCAAAGGCGAGAGCGAAAGCACGCCCATGATGGAAATATAAATCTCAACATTTCTGATGTGCAAACGAAGGTTGTTGCTACAGCTGGACCTGGAAATCTTCGTTCAACTCAACATACTTGGCTGAACAGCATTTGCGCCAATTCTTTGTCTCGAGTTTCCCCCAGCCTGCTCGACCCGTTCGACACTCTGTGTGAGAGTCCTGAGCGACTGCGACAGCTACTGAGACACCGTAGGGCCCAGGATCCTCATAAGCCTCATGCTGAATATAACCGCTAATCCGTATCCATAGCATTAGCTAAGACTGCCGGGGAACCGCTGTTTCGAATTGACGAACAGACACATAGTGTTGTGCTCCAAGGCTTGTGTAATGGAGATGGTCTGGCGCCCTTGTTGATTCACAAATCTTTATTCCATGCTCTATCTCTCCTTCTAGCTTTAGCAGCCAATAATTTCCAGCCTAACTACGAAACGATGCATCACCGCAGTCAGGTTCTAAGTTCTCTCAATCGAGATTTGTCCCATTTTGGTGGTGACTCGACAATACTACATACCATAACAGCCATTCTCATGGTGATCAGCTATGAGTACCGAGTCCGCGATACATATCCTGGTAATGCCTGCGCTGCTACACATATGCGTGGACTCCAAACGATAATATCCCAACCTAACATCTTGGCACGGCAATATAGTGTCTCGCATGTTACTCAAGTTCAGCGAGCTCTGTTTTGGCAGGACATCATCTGCTCCCTTGCAACTGGTGCACCCCGACTGTTGCAGTTCGACAATCGCGAGATATTTACGCGCTTACGGGAGGATGAGACGTACCGCAGCTACTTTACGTTGCCGCAAGGATTTATCCCGCACAGCCATGGGTGGCCTGCAGAAGTATTTGCTGTGTTCGAGGATCTCAACGCGTTATGTTGCATCGTCGACACGATACGCCAAGGGACAGGAACGTCAATCAGCCTTGTTGATAATGCTAACGAGGATACTTTGGCTAATCCAGTACCGTTGATGGAGGACTTTGACGACGAGGAATACCCATTATGTAATAGCCAAGCCGAGTTGCAGATTCGGCTCGTGGATCTTCTTAGTACAGCTGGAAGAGTTGGTTCCCAGAGCGAGGAAGCCCTGATTTATCGAGCATGCCTCTTTGCGGCTTATCTCTGTACATACCGACTCTCTGAAGGTGTCTGGGGAGGGTATTTTGCGCCCGAGATGTGTGTCACCAAGATCTTTGATTGTATGACAGACCTCACAAGACAAATATCGCCCTGGAAGCTTGCGCCAGACATCACATTCTGGTTGCTGTATATAGCTGGAGGCCTCACGAAGAGTCAAGTCCATGAAAAACAAGCGGCAGCGTTGGTGGAACGTTATCGGTGCTCCTACTCAGCTGGCTACGACCGGGACTGGGAGCTGGTGGAGATGAGGTTGAAGAAGTTTATCTGGTCTGGATACGTCATGAAACCCAAGATGTATAATTTCTGGCAAGAAAGCCAGACTGATTTCTGATAAGCCTAGGATAATGATACCATGCACTTGCCAGATATCTGTATAATAAGGCTAGATACTCTCAATCTCTTCATGCTCAGCAATAAGGTAGATCCGGGTTGGAACAAGAACCGGGGATAAAACCTTGCTTTGTTGTTCCAATATCAGCCTCGTAGACCATGGCATCGGGAGCTAGAATGCGATCACTGATGTGCACAATACCCTGCAATTATTAGTCTCAATGATGCTCAGCCTAGTCTTGTCTCTCTGAGCACTTACATTCGTTACAGGGATATCGGCTTTGACGATGGTGGCCACATTGTTGAGCACGAGATCTCCGCCTTTGACCTGAGCCGACGCATAGAGGTAAGAACCCAGTTGAAAGCGTTTCTTCTCCGTAGTGAAGTTGCTTGTGTATAAACGCGAGTTGGGAATGTAGTGATGTTGAAGCATCTGTCCAGACCACCAGCGTCCCTTGGGTGTACTTGCAAATGTCTTGTAGTATTCACCTGTATTGTTAAACGCTTCGTTGGACGGCGCGATAAATGTGTATTGCCAGTCAGCGCTTGTGCCAAATGCTTGGGCGAAACCTTTATCCAGTCAGCTTTGAACCAGTGACGATCGAGAGTTTTCAGTCACCAACCTGGCGTCTGTTCGACAAGCTTCAATAATTCCGAAAGATCTTCACGGGACTTGATAAGGTCAAGCAATGTAGTTTCTCCCGACTTGGTTGGAGGTTGGTAGATATCCTTTGGGATCGAAGCGTATGACAGTGCTTGTCTATCGAGGACTTTCGCATTGCATAATGCAACGACAGCGAACAATACCAGCGATAGTTGAAACTTCATGTTGATAGTCCTAGCTCTATTGACAGAAACGCTTATGTTAGATCAGGGAACATTTAGAGGAGGAGATGTAACTTTGATGATATAACAGGCTGCCTGGATGATATCAGACTGTTTCCCCAAACATCGAAGGCGGGTTACAATTAAGCCTCACCTCTGCTAAGGACTAAACAACTACCAGAAAACAAGTCACAATCCCGAAAGATGGCCCGCTACTTGTCACTGATCTTAATGTGGTATTGGAAGTGCGGGGTGACTCCGGGAGGTTGGGGGAGGCCCGAGTGCGGAGTCCGGGGTATGGGGTATTGGTCCGCTAGTTAGTCCGAACAGCCATTCACCAAGCCAGGTTCCTGAAATTGATCATTGCGTACTAAACTTCGTGGAATAAATGGTGGATTATGTATTCCCTCTCAATTTGCTATCGTTGAGTTCATCTGATCATGAATACTTGAGGCCGGAACATTTTTACGGTTTAAAGGGTTTCGCGTTGCATTAACTTCCCCCAATACATCAACCGCAATGAGGTCTATCTTCTACGTTTTGTTATCGGCAAAGGTCGCTCTGGCCGCCAAGATCTTGGCCCAAAAGCCACAGATGGGTGAGTACTAGAGTATATTCTCTTTCAAGCATTATACTGACTGGAGAAAGGCTGGAACTCATGGAACAGTTTCAAACTCAATGTGAGCGATGAGCTAGTCAGGTCAACCGCTGACGCCTTCATCGATACTGGCCTTGCCAAGCTTGGCTATGATCACGTCTTGATCGACGACGGATGGCAAGACAGTGAGCGTGATTCAGACGGCAAACTTGCAGCAAACCACACCAGGTTTCCCGGCGGTATCTCTGCGACGGCCGCATACGTTCACTCCAAGGGGCTAAAAGTTGGCATCTATAGCGATGCCGGTATCTTTACGTGCGGAAAGTATCCTGGTAGCTATGGCTATGAAGAAGTTGACGCACAAACCTTTGCTGATTGGGGTGTCGACTACCTCAAATACGACAACTGTGGTGGCTTCCAAAGCAACAGTCTCTCCGTTCAGGAGCGATTTCTCAAGATGTCGTATGCTCTTGCCGCCTCGAGTCGTCAGATTTTCTATTCGCTTTGCGAATGGGGTAACCAGTTTCCCTGGCTCTGGGCCGACCAGATCGGCGAGTCTTACCGTATGTCGGGCGATATCTACTCGTCTTTTGCTAAGGACAGAGCGAACATATGCAAGACAGCTTATTGTATGAACCAGGGCTATGCTGGAGTTAGCGTTCTGACAATGATACGCAAGATGAGAGAAATCAGCCCATTCTCGAAACCAGGATCTTGGGGTACGAGTATTCACCAGCGATTCTATTGCTTGTAAGGGCTCGTACTAATCTGTGGTGTAGCCGATATGGACATGTTAGAGATTGGGACCTGGACCATGACGGAGCTGGAAGAGCAAACCCACTTCTCATTCTGGGCTGCCCTCAAGTCTCCTCTCATCATCGGCGCTAATCTCCAAAACATCAGCGACACCTCGCTCGCCATCTACAAGAACAAGGAAATCATCGCCCTGAACCAAGATGACGCGGGCAAGCCTGTCGTGTATCTGCCAAAGCTATCTGAGGAAGGCAGTTACCAGGTTTGGGGAGGGCCACTGAGTTCCGGGACGAAGCGACATGTGATCTTGGTCCAGAACTATGGTAGCGACGACGTGGACGTTGAGATCTCGTTGGAGGATATTCCTGGTCTTTCTGTTAAGCAGCAATTGAAGATCAAGGATGTCTGGGCAGGAAAAGCAATTACTGCATCTGGAGGCAAGGTTAGCTTGAAGGGTATCAAGCCGACGCAGACAAAGGTCCTGGTCATTTCGAGATAGCGGGACGTTCTATGGCAGTACCAAGACTATGTAGTGTAATTAAATTAGAGCTTTCTAGGTCAATCTTTGAGTCTATCATTTCTTCCATGTCGCTTGATATAGTTCCATCCCAAAGGAGAGATGCCTCCCCTATATGGGGTCGAGCCTTACATTGTTCAAGTTTATGCAAGCATTGATCACATTATTGTCTGCTTTGTTGAGTTTAGGGGGTAAGACCAAATTTTCCAGCCGTATCGCGCGATACTTAACACCATAATATACACAACAGCAGTCTAGATCGAACCACATCTTGGGGCGAAATTCTACACCATTCAGGCTAGAGGGTTCCATTCGTGATTTTGCGCAAGACAACAATGCTCAGTGTTAAGCTTCTTCTATTAAAACTATTTACTCTTCGGGGCCATCATAGAGTCGACCTACTTCTTTGATGTAGCCCAGAGCAGATCCCCAAAGCCAGGCATATCACCTCCAATCATAACCTCTCCGCCGGCAGCATCGTATGCTTCCTTGGCCTTGGTAGTCCAAGGATTGTTCAAGCCATTGGATTCCGACATATAGTAGAGGAGATCCCACACCGCCGGTGCTTTCTTGACTGCACCTGAAACCTCTTGAACAATGCCTCTATTGAACTCGGAGATGTTTTGCCAGGGGCCATTGACCAAAACTGATTCGCAACGGCGCCATTTCGAGTCGTATGGCACTGTTTCGTTCAGGTTGTACTTGGCTGCATACTCTGCTCCTTTGAGGAGAAGGTTGTTTCCATACCCAAACAAGTCGTATCCTTGTGTCTTGGAAGTTCTCGCTGCGAGGGCAAGCCAACCAAGGCCTGACATGACATGGCCCTGGTCGCGGCCGGACTCGGAGTTCTGGCCTGTCTTGGAATTGATGGTTGCATCGATACCAGCGCACCAATCGTTCTTCCAAGACCAGATGGCGAAGTTGTAGGCTGAGACATCCTCGAGATATACTGCGTAGTCCATCAAAGCTTTGATAGAGGCGATACCGTAGTTGGCCTGGCCAATGATCAAGCTCTGGCGAAGGAACAGCCAGTAGAGCTGGATACTGAACCCTTGGCCACCCTGCCACTTTGCCCCGACCTCTGTCCATCCGCCTTCCCATCGCATGATCTCTGCAGCGTTTGCAAATAGGGTTCCTTCGATTCCGATGAGTAGTGAGCGGTCGGTACCAACGATGTTGGTCAGATTTGTCCCCCAAGCATCTAAAATGGTAGTGGAGCGATCCCAATGACCTTTATCCTTGGTGATGTACCCTATGGTATTGCAATTAGCTACAAAACATCGCATAGACCTAAAGAGAAGAGAAGGGGCCCGTACACATGATGGCATTATGGTAAGCGGCACGGGCGTCATTCGCAAACGAGGTGTAGTTGCTAATGGATCCACGGGAAATCACAGCATATGGACCCTTCATCTGGTAGGAGGACTGAGAAAAGCTGCTGTTGGCAAACTGTTCGTAGCCTGACTTCCACGGGTCAAGTCCTTTAAGAACGCCATTTCTCATGGCTTCGAGGTCATTGTGAGAATGCCAGAGACCTGGATGGTTGAAGTCGGATGGCTTCCGCTTCATGCCTTCAGTCCAAGGAACATACGGGATCGCAGCTGTACAGAGTGTCAACAATGGTCAATGTTGATGTTAGTGGAACTACCATTGATGCTCGGGACATCCTGTACCAGACCAGCGACTGGTGATATAAGTAAGAGTGATAGCTAAGTTTTTGTTAGCCAAGAAATGAACGTAATACAGGGACGCAACATACAGTAAGCAGCTTCATGTTGGAGATTTCTGGTTGATTCCGACAAGATCGACGACTGCGAAAATGACTTTGATGCTCAACCAGTTATCGAACACTTTTTCACCACTGCAGAGATCAACAGGGGCAATATACTTTGTGCGGTTATAAGCAATGCATAGTGACGCTATTGGCATAGGATGATAGATGGTCAATACGGCTTAGTGGCACATCGCGGGGGATCTCTCGGGCCAGCTCCGATAATTAATCTCAAGTTCATCAATATCCTGGTAACCTTTCGGCATAACAGGCCCAGATCAGCAAGTCGATCCGGGTAATTAATCGCGCATGCATTGCGGGGAAAGTCTGGGGAATCTGGGGAATGACCGCCAGGCCAGAGAACGGAGGATAATCTCTTGCAGCACTGTCGTCAGAAGGAGTCGCATGCTGGAGTGAAGACCATATGGCACAATATCGGTCGATTTATCGGTCACCTCCCGCGGCCAGTTTAATCGGGTCCTATGCTATTCTATGGCTTGAGGTCTCGGGGTCCCGGCTGTTTCAGTGCCGTGGGGAAATCCTAGCGAGCGGTGCGATGGCATGGGGTATGGTATGAACGGCGAGCCATAGCTGTTTCTCCGTCCAATGAAGCGGTGGCAGCTAGTCTCGTCCCATAATATTGAGTTAATTCACCTGAAACAGTCTCTGTGCAAACAAGCCAAGGTGGTCCGCGTGCCTACACATTCCTGCTACCCAAGAGACGAATGAGTGGTGGATGAACCAGTTTCTGATATACCTTGGAGACTGCTAATACTTGACTCTCGCATGATTGAGCCAGAAACGAAGCCTTGTCGATTACAAGGAGCCTGAGCACCCAGCACTGGGGCATGCAACTGAAAAGTACAACGCTGCAAGGTTTATGACGGTCCTTTCATTTATGACCATGCTATCGGAAAATATCATGGGTTGAATCTTCACATATTATCTTCCCATCTTTTGTCTCATGATACGTAGCATCAGATCTCTGCCAAATTCGGACATCACATGGTTCAATGGGTGTCATTCTCATACGACGTGTCGGAATCACTTATACTCCTAGCCTGGTAGTATAGTTACTATATTAATAACTGCGAGTTCCCAGCCAGTTGAAGCCAGAACCAAAAAGCAATTTAGAATTCACCGAATATGCAAGCTAAAGTATTCGTTTTCATCGCTACACTGGCCGTCTCCGTGACTGGCTTCGTCCATCCTGGCCTCTTGCACACGTCTAAGGACTTAGACAGAGCCAAAAATCACGTACTCAAGGGCGATGAGCCATGGACAACAGACTGGAAGCTCTTGCTCAACAATAGTCGTGCATCACCGACATACAAGCCAAATCCTCAGCCCACTATCTACCGCGGCTCAGACGGTACTCATGCGGAGAATTATGGCCGCCTCTACAACGACGCACATGCGGCATATCAGCTTGCTATCCGATGGCATATCCAGGGAGACGATCAATACGCCGACGCGGCTGTTGCCATTCTCAATGCTTGGTCATCTACCATGGTAGCTATTGGTGGCAGTAGTGACCGTTTCCTCGCTGCTGGTATCTATGGCTATCAGTTGGCCAATGCAGCAGAACTTTTACGCTCTTATAGCGGCTGGAGTACCTCGGATCAGGACCAGATGAAGACGTTTCTCCTGGATGTCTTTTTCACGGAGAGCTACAGATTCTTGACAACCCATAATGGACAAGACGAGTATCATTATGTCAGTCCCCTTGTGAAGAGTCTTGACAATCGGCATCGAACTAACTGCGCGTCCATAGTATGCAAACTGGGACTTTTGCAATATTGCAAATATCATGGCAATCGGTGTCTTTACGGACAATCAAACGATGTACGACTATGGTAAAAACTATTTCCTCAACGGAGACGGACGTGGAGCGATCAACAACTTCATTTATAAGAACTATACCGAGTCCGGCAGCGGTAAAATTCTATCCCAAGGCCAAGAGGCTGGGAGAGACCAGGGCCACGCGACTCTCGACATCTCTCTACTTGGGGTCATTATGCAACAAGGTTATAACCAAGGGGATGACTTGTTTTCCACGTTAGGTGATGCTGGGCTTCATGCGTGAGTAAACCCATCTGAATCAAAGCTGCCCAAGCCTTGTATGGCTGGTAACTGATATGTATCAAGCTCCGAATATGTCTCTAAGTACAACGTTGGGTACGATGTCCCTTACACTTTGTACGAGAGTTATGAAGGCAATCAGACCGTCATCTCAGCGAACAGCAGATACACTCATCGCCCAGGGTTTGAGCTAGTCTATGCACACTATAACGACATCAAACACGCCAACGCTTCTTGGACCAAAATGTATCGCGACCAAACTAATGGCAATTCTACCGCTGGTGTTGAAGGCGGGGGTGGTAACTATGGTCCTAACAGTGGAGGTTTTGATGTTCTTGGATACGGGACCCTCCTCTATCGCCTGTCGGCTTGAGATTTCGCGCTGGTACATCCTGTATAATGAGAGTGAAGGGTGAAGAGGCAAAGCGATGGTTTCGGGATAGTATGTAACGAATTGAGTGTCGAATTGCGCGTGGAACCATAAGCTGTCAGCCACAAGTTTCAACCACAAATAACGCGCCTGTATAATTTTGTGACATCGCGATCTAGCTACACTATAAGGGGAAGTAACAATGAAAGTTTGTCTAGCTTTATATGCAGCTTGACGTATAAGTTAAGTATACCCAGTAGATAGCCAGTGGCCCAGCAAATCGAACTGGGCAACCTGGTGGGTGGCCCATGATAGACTCAGCCAAAACAAGCGCAGAAGTTCATCGCGACCAAAGTCTTTATATTCTTTAGGCATCTATCATTTACTCGACAACATGGTAGAGAGGCCTTAGTGAACCTGGCGCTGATGGAAACTATCGTGTTGAACGTATAATCGGAACACCACGGTGTACTATTCACCAGCTAATATATATTATGTAACAACACCATGTGTACAATAGACAAGCTCTCAGATCGTTCGACTCTTAAGGCTGCCACAACATCGCCTTCCAGTAGCTTCCCCACCAATGCATCAGAAGTCGTACCTGAAATCAGGGTTCTCCTTGTCCGTCAAGTCTGCAAAGGCATTCAAATGTCCCAAATGATCACCCTCGGTCTGCTTGTTGCTGTCTTCAGCTGCATTAGAGGCTTCCAGAGCCGCCTTTCTCTTGTTGGCGTTACGGCGAACCAACAAGAGCCGAAGGATGACGAGGAAGATGTTGAAGAGGACGTAGAGACAGAAATGCGCTGTAAATCCCTTCTCATAACGAGGCGAATCGGACTTTTGGAAGATCTTGAGAACATCAGTAAATATACCAAGAACGCATGCGATTGCTAACATACCTGTGGGGCAGTCATATTGCCAGCAGCCCAAGCCACGAAAGTGATGGCTAGCGTGGTAGACTTTTTGGTCTGGCCGGCAATGTTGCGAGAGATCAGAGAAAAGATCAGGTTTCCCTCTGCGAGATAGAACTGCGTGCAGTAAAAGGCGATGAGGAGGCCAACGCGGTTTGAAGATGTTGGGGGAATGCTATAGATTATCGCGGTTCCAATGATAGGAGGGCTGATAAATCTGTTAGTGCTGACGTACTTTGAGCAGGGCCTTTCACCAAACTTACATTGTCCATGCATGCATCACCCAGGCAGTTTGTCCCGTGGCTGTGGCAAGTGTGGCGCTTCCGACCATAACTATGATGGTCACAGCACCTTGGGCGATGTTGAGGAGCTGGGTCTGGAGATAGGTGAACCCGAACGAGGAAATGATGAGATTAGAGAAGACACCCAGACCACCGATGATGAGTGTCGAGGTGAGTTGAAGCATGACGTAGCACCAAACAATGGGATCAGTAGCTGCTTCAATGGCCTGATACCTCTTGTAAGACTTGTTCTGGATACCGGTCTCGTTGGCACGAACTCGCTCAACCATGAGTCGCTTCTGATCTTCGTTGAAGCACTTTGCTTTCATTGGGGAATCAGGCAGCCACCAGCCGATAAACAAGCCCCATACACAGGTGAGTAGTCCAAGAACGAGGAAGAGTAGTTGCCAAGGATAGATGACTCCGTTCTCATAGTGGGACACTCCCCATGCAATGATGCCACCAACCTGGAAGTACTCTCGTCAGTTCATGATACTTCATTGTTATTCTTAAAAGGGTCTTTCATACCATGAGCTGAACTCCAGTCATACAGTACCAGAGCGATGTCAAAATGCTTTGCTCTCGCTTCGTGTACCACATACTCGTCCTATCGCACCATTCTATTAGATCAGAGGAGACAAAAGGGTAGAGGATCCCATTACTTACATGATAATGAAAGCCGGCTGAACGCATGACTCGAACATACCCAAAAGGAAACGAACTACCATGAGGCTTGCAAAGTTCTTGGCAGCTGCAGAGCAGGCAATCACAACGCCCCAGCAGAAAACATTGGTCGCCAAGTACTTGGCAACCGGCAGCTTTTGGAGCAGGAAATTGGTAGGATATTCGCCGACTAGGACTCCCATGTAGAGGATTGTTCCCAACCATCTGAAAGCCAAGCCGTCAGTACATTTACTAGGCCATTTCGTGAATTGCCACAGATATCGGACGGATCAACTTACGAGAACTGCTGTCCGTGGAGATTGGCGTCTTCCTGGATTCCCATGACAGACGAAAAGCCAAGCGTGCCCTTGTCCAGAGACTGACAAAAGTATGTTCCGAGCATGCAAGCCAGGATGCGCCTGTTGACAGTCCAGAATAGCTCCTTGTTCGTCTTGTCGTCAATCTCGACCGGGGCACCTTGGGCATAGTTGGCAGTCTAGCATTGAGACGTCAGTAAATTGGTTAAGTAAGCCTCGGGATAACAATTATACCTCAAGATCTGCGGCTGCGGTCTTTTGACTGTATTTGGCAGTTGCCTCAGCAGGAGTGATGGAATCACTATGCTGTACCTCGACTGATTTGGCCATGACGGGTTTTGTTCTTTGATAAATTGGCGAATATGCTGAGAATTGATCTAGTTGATGTGTAGGTACTCTAAACCCCGAGTGGTGAGCGGAAGTGATCGACGAAGACAGGGAGACTTCATATAACTACCACAACTCAAGCCTGCCGCAGCTCCGATACAGATTCATTACACTACAAGCCACGAACAGGAACGAATGCGGGGAAACGTGGAGGCGGAACACGGGGCATCTATCGGGATTGCGCCCGACACCCCCACAGGTGGTACCGTCCTATGGCCCGCTAGTAATGGTTTTCATAAGCGAGAACGCCACTGTCAGACATGGCATGGCGTCAATATTGGCCCGCCCCCATTCAGAGCAGCTCCGACGGTGATGCTTTGGGGTCAATTCTCAAAGATGGTTCCGCTGCAAGGATTTGGACTCTAGTAGCATGATTCTCCAGAAGGATCGCGATGAATGAACCATTTCCAAGGCGGTTATGAATCTCGCCGCTAGATTTGAAGCTGGAAACACTGTATCTGCTGAAAACAGCAGCATCAAAGCAGTATCTGTCGTGGGGACTGAATACAGTAATGAACAAGGTCACAGACTATCATTGTTTGTGCAGCTCTTATGTGCTCTCTATTATGAAATAACCAATAAATGTAAGAAGCTAAAGTTAAATGGGATCTTTCAGTGCGTTGGCTTGATATGTCTCGTTGAGGCGTCATAAGCTTTAAGCATGAATGAATGTAAGTCTGATGCTACTGTTCGCTCGCTGGAAAAGAACACTAGTTTCTCAATTGCAGCAAAATTAGATGTTTAGCGAGCAACAAGCGAGAATCAAGAGCTCATTTTTTTATAATCTAAGATCTTTCTACCAATAACCAATCTATGCTAGTGACCTCAATGCATTCATCTCTAAAAGCTTGTTTCCAAACAGGACAAAAAAGTAATCAGCGTACACAAGCCCATGATCAGCCCAGCGACGAGGAGCAAATTCGAAATTGTTAATTGTCGCTCCGTTGAGGATGGTATCTCCGAGCCCTCCAGCTGTCTCAACACACTTGACAACCGTGGCACGACCATTTTCCACAGTAGGAATTGTCCCCAGGTCCTGTTTCTGACTGGCGACAGGGTTCAAGTGTCTCTCGCAAACAGCATCTACTATCCGTAGGGCGTGGTCGCGGTACGGAGATGCTTCGGAGCGATTTTGGAGGGATTGATGGATTAGGAGCATGCCGTAAGCTGCGACCATGGCTGCGCTTGTGTCTGGGGGTTGTGCAGTAGCACCAGCCTCGTCTTGTGCGTCAAAGTCCCAGGGCGGAATATGAGAGTCAGGTAGTCTCCTCAGGAAGTAATCGGCGCAGTTCTTGGCCGTGTCAAGAAAAGAGCTCTCGCCACTCCGTTCATAAGACTTTGCGAACCCTGCAATGGCCCACGCCTGACCTCGCGACCAACACGATGTATGACTGTAGCCCTGGTTTGTGAGACGTTCTTTCAGAGCGCCGGTTGAGGGATCGAAGTTGGCAACATGATAGCTTGACCAGTCGGCTCGAATAAGGTACTCTTGGGATGTGCGAGCATGAGCCATGGCGATGTCGAAGAAGCGAGTTGAGTCAGTTTGGGAAGAGGCTTCGGATGCCGCCCAGAAGAGGAGGTCGAGGTTCATCATATTGTCCTGTTAAGTCAATAATGCTAGTTTTGTCACGAGAAGTCGTTACTTAGACATAAGACTTACGATAATAACAAGAAAGTCCTTGCTTGGGTCTGTAAACGAATAGACTTTTGTTTGACACACATCCCATGATCGTATGCAGCCGACCTTTTCCGAGAAACGGTCTGCTAAGGTATTGGCGGCCGTCATTAATGTACCGAACGCCCTTGGGTCGCGATGGAGATCCCACTGTAAACGGGCCCAGGGGCAGATCATGAATCCCAGATCGTGCGTGCCCATAAGAGACCCATTTTGGTGGAGACTCTCCGTCCACCACTTAGAGGCATATCTAACAATTACTTATCAGCGAATTTTGTTGAGCATAGATAGGTAAGAGAGTAGTACTCGAGTTGAAGCATATGAGGAAAGTCTGGCTCTGGTCGCGAAAGTCCAAGAAGTCGCAGTTCGGTTTGGAACTTCTTTCTACGCTCCATGATCAGGTAGAGCAACCCCGGAAAGAAGCCCGAGGTCCAGAACGAAGCATCTCTGTAGACATACTCGGTGCTTCCTGGTTTCGTGTATTCCGGAAACCAAATCGGCGGCTCTGGCTGGTTTGACTGTTAGACTTTCAGTTGACTCTAATCTGTAATGGACATACCATGTTGAGGCTTCTCTCAGCGACAGCCCATATCTTCATTTCAACGGACGGAGAGAACAGAAGTTCAAGATTCTTGAAATCACTAGATGGCGATTTGTTTACGTCGACTTTTGTTCTCTCGGTCCCATTTCTCTTCGCGCCATTTGTGTATTGGCTCTCCGACATCTGGAAGTTAAAAGGTAAGCGAATGTCTCAATTCTCAATCTTGAAGGAGTGCGCACAGGAAGCTTTCGCTTCGCCGCTAATATCTGGCCAGGCTGCATCGTTTCTGAGAGCTTCATCGTTGCGAGCAATATGGCACCACGCACGGTAGGAACAAGGCGACAGATACTGAAGAAAACAATATGTTGGTTATCACAGAGAAGGTTGTTATTTCAAGAGAACAACTGATTTGAGGTTGAATAATGTTTACTTAGTTGATAACTGAAGAAGCATAATACTCTAATTAGACCGGAGAAGATGTCGGATGCTGTCCCGTAAGCATAGGTAAGACTCTATGACTATGCCCTTACCCACAAGGCCCACTGCAGCTCTCGCTTACGTTTTCCATTTTCAATGAACTGATTACAAGCCTTTCCGTATACAGTGGAGCCCGAACTTTTGGTCTTGCATGCTGTCGGGAAAAGTCTCGGGATTTTCCCGTTAGCAAGTACGTCAAGTTGCAAAGATGTATGCCAGCCCTATCATGCATACCAAGACTACTATTATACTACCATGCGTAGGCGATGGGCAAAAGGGACCATCCAGAAGTCTGCCTCGGAGCCTGTGCCCGCCACTGGGCTTATTTAGTCCAGTCGTGATAAACAGTTCTCGTCGCAGCCCAGGCCTACACTGATTCTCTTGCGCCAAAGCTGAACACTTATTATGTACTCATTAATTTTTGTTCTTTGCAGTTGGGTAGTCTTATTCCAATCAGTGGCTCAAGCCATCCGGAACCCGGTCATTAGCGGGTGGAATCCAGATCCTGCGATCCTGACTGTAGGCGACGATTACTACATCGCCACTTCCTCTTTCGAGTACTGGCCAGGTATACCTATTTATCATAGTAAGTTTCTAATGTATCCTGCAAACGAACCAGAGTTACTGATTAATTCCAAGGCAAGGATCTATCCAAATGGACGCTCAAGTCTCATGCTTTAACACGACCAGAACAACTGCAACTCTATGGGACACCCACTGGAGCAGGTAAATAAAACGGTCTAATTCCCTTTTGCGATGGAATACATCTTAACTTACTACTAACAGGGGCCTGGGCGCCAAGTCTCTCTTTTATCGATGGCAAGTTCTGGCTTTCAGCAATGACACGTTGGACCTATGATCCCGTGGCCCGTGTATGGCCCCGTGTCTGGTTTATCTCTTCAGAGGACCTCGTCAACTGGTCTGACCCTGTTTGGGCCGAGCCATGGGGCATCGATCCTGAGCTTTTCCAGGACCCTGTGACCAAGAAAACCTACCTCAACCTCATGGCCCCTAACAACAATAAAGATCGACTCTGGGGTATCGCCCAGTGTGAGGTATCTCTAACATCTGGAGATTGCGTAGGGCCTTATGTTAGTCTGTGGAACGGGACCTTGCCTCACAATTCGACAGCCAGACCCGAAGGACCCAAGATGTATCACAAGGATGGGTGGTATTACCTCCTGATCGCTGAAGGTAAGTGTTTTTGGATCCCCTCGAGCAACCATAAACGTTAATGCTCCCCAGGGGGTACGGATCAGCTACATCGATCGACCATCGCAAGAAGCAAGACCCCGTCTGGTCCCTTTGTCGCCGGGCCGCACAACCCTCTACTATATAACGGACAATGGGGGTTTGGCAATCTCACCGTGCAGTCCACTGGACATGCTACCCTAACAGAGACGAAAGACGGATTTTGGTATGCGACGTTTTTAGCTCGCCGCAACATCAACGGATCATCTCCTCTTGGTACGCTCACCTTATCAATTACTTTTCGATTGATTACTTACCGTGAGAAGGACGAGAGACATTCATGGTCAATGTCGACTGGAAGGATGAGTGGCCAGTTTTCAACCAAGGCGATCCTGTTCTACTGAGCAAGCAGATAAAGCCAGAGACCGGCCCAAGACAGGTTCCTCGCCAATGGGTCGATGGTTTTTCTCGCTCTAAACTCGACTCGTCATGGTATCAACTTCGGGTACCATATACCAAAAATTACAAGATAGAGAAAGGGAAATTGGTGCTCAAACCTAATGTCTTTGGTCTCAGTGACCGTGATACACCAGCAGCGTTGCTACGCAAGCAGAAATCGCTCAACATGACGTTTTCAGCCGAGCTCTCCAGCTTCAAAGGGGGTCTAGGTCCAAGAAACAAGATCGGAATCTCTTCATACCTTTCCGAGTTCCAGCATCAAGATATCGGCATTCGAGGATGTGTTAATGCTACCGGTATTTGTCTCTATACTGAACTCAACAAGAATGGCACCCAGGAGGTGAGTTGCCATTTTCAAGTTATACGCAAGTCCGTTGCTAATCGCGACAGTATTGGCAAACTCCACTCAACCAATCAAGCGGCCTTGCTGGTGGTCTCAGGTTACACATCAAGGCTGAACCCCTCGAGTACCGACTTGGCTACAGTTTCGGAAAGGAAGCCCCGGTCTACGTGACATCAATTGCGTCGTCCTGGCAAGCTTTTGCTCCGCCAAATTGGTTTGTGTTTTCGGGCGCATCTTGGGCGATATTTGCGACTGGAGATGGAGAGCCCTGGCCGCACAATGGACCGCGAGTTGGATTCAATGAGGTTACGGAGACTTTTCATGAAGAAAACATTCCTGATTACGATCGATGGTAGTGATAGGCTAAAGCTGATCTGGACGGCATAGCCAATCGCACTAATGTAGTAATTAATTAGCGAGATTAAGCTAACCGTGATAAGACTAGTTTATTCTACTTATCTGGCTTCAGATAAGCAAGCCACGATAAGATAAGCTCGGCTATGCAAGATTTCCCGTAGATTCCCCGACAGCACTATAGTTCGTCTGATATACAGTCGCACATCATGAGTCATGTTACTAATTTATCCTCTACTCTATCAAATATCACAACTCGGACCGTGATCAAATCTTGACGTTAAAATACCAATTGCAGACATATCTCGCTGATTCAATATTATACACATGTCATTTGCATACCGTGTCTTTAGCAGAAGTGGTTTCTTGCTCTGATTTTGCTCAAGAAAAATCTCAATTGCGAGGATACCCTACACTTTATATTGTAGGTCGACTGGCGACGGATTAGATTACGGACTTCCTCCGACGACTCCGCTTTCCTGTTTCTTAGTCATGTAAGCGACCCAATCATATCCAAGGACGGCCCCCGCTCGAGACATGGATCACTAAGTCCATTGAGTTTAGCGCCGAGAGAAACAGCTATCATCTATCCGTCAAGCCAGCTGCATTTACAGATTTATCGTCGTGGCAAAGAGAATAGAGGGCTGTATTCAATCGAGTTGCGAAATAAAGAGAAAACTCAGACTCATTCAAGAAGTTGAAGCTTTTCGCTGTCATACATTTGTAAATGCAACACATTGATGGTCTCGCTGGAGATTAAACGGCTGTCGGGCTCATCTCCGAGACTTATTCCGACCCCGATACCCAATGAGATCATACGACCTCTTCTCCACGAAAAGGCAAACTCAATCAACGAGGGTGACGTGACGTGACATGCCCCATGGGGCCCCGCTACTCGTTATGATTGCCCGGCGGATCCAATTCATCTGCTTCTGTCCTTCGCAAAACGCCGCGTGCACATGAAAGCTTATCAGTGTTGCTTTATCGCAACCAGCCGATCCCAAACATGAGCTTCCAACCATACTCTGAGCAAGACAATGATGAAGAGTCACCTCCCCGCCTCAATGGAGTCCATTCAGATGAACCTCGGCCTGAGAAACGCAAGCGCACCAGCAAAGACGATCCCCAAGGACCGTCGTGTTCATTATGTCGCAGGCGAAAGGCAAAGTGCTCGAGAGATCAACCATGCGGCACTTGTATCAAGCTCGGTAAATCCCAATCAATCCTTCAGACTTAACCCGACTGATATGTTCAAGGCGCCGACTGCATATACGACCAGGAAAAGTCAAAGCCGGGCATGCGGGCCGGGGCTATTGAGACATTGACTCAGCGTGTAGGTAGGCAATAAAGAAACTTCGCATGCTCAATCCTTGTAGCTGACCTGCTTGCTGGTAGCGACGCTGGAAAATATGTTTGTTGGCCAGGGTGTTCTCTGGCAGCAGATCTGGAACAGCATCAAGCAACCAAATAACCAGCAGTACGGGCAAACCCCAGACTCCCATCCAGAAATCTCGATCCAACAGATGGCATCTGATGTCCGAAGACATCTCACTGAATTACCATTATCGGAAATCGGTCAACAAGTCGATTTGGTCGTGGAAGGACTTCAACCAGGAAGCACTTTCGATGGAACAAACACGCACCCGCCGAAAAATACCCCAAGTCTTCACCACCAGGTTAGCCTGGGTACACTCCCTCCAGACGATCTAGTAGACTCCATGGTCAACATATACTTCAACCAGATCCATCCTTGGATACCGATGTTACATCAGCCGACATTCCGAGGGTTACTGTCTAATCCCGCAGGAAGAGCGCGAGTATCGACAATACTACACGCTATAGTATCTATCTGCATACGATTTTCAGATGACCCACGACTACAGAACGCTCCAGAACTCCGTACTCAATACTCCACTAGCTGCCGCCAGACAGTCATACTTGCGAGTATGGAGTCCTTTTCGGTCGAGAACTTGCAAGCAATGACAATATGTGCATTTGACATCATTGGGAGTGGCAGAGGTCCCTCGGCATGGTCCATAGTCGGCAGCATGTCTAGAACCGTTGAGCAACTACGTCTGAGCACAGAGGAGGAGGAGACCCAGTCACATCAGTCTAGGTCAAAGGCTCTAATCGAGAGAGTGGCCTTCCTCCCTCCGGCGTCAACATGGGCCGAAGTAGAAGAGCGGCGCCGCATCTTTTGGAATGTGTTTCTCATGGATCGCTTCTGCAGTATCTGCACTGGTTGGAACCTCTCGCTAACCAGTGCTGATGTCACGAGGAGGCTGCCTTGTGAGGGCGCCATATGGGAGGCTGGGGAACCAAGCCAGACTCCTACTCCGTACTTTGGAATCTCAACTCGGTCCCACGACCGCGAGAAGGATTATTTACCTGCCACTCGCGATACTGAAGATGGCCAGGCTTCTCTCGGAGGCTTTGCCTTTTGCATAGAGGCAACGGAGAGTCTGAGTCTTGTCACGTCATTCTTTCTCCAGTACCGCGTTGATTTCAAGGAGGTCCATGAAGTTCAGAGGTGGCTCATGAGATTTAAGCAGTTGGACTTGCGACTCGTACAGTATGTGTTCCCTTTCCATAAAAGTGATGAAGACATTGCGCTGACCAGACCAGATGGAAGTTCTTTCTCCCTGAGAAATGGCGCAAGGCCTGCCAGTTCAACAATGACGGCAACTTAGATCCCAATCTAGTCCTTGCGCATATAGCACACAATACTGCCGTTGTCCTCCTACACCAGGGCTTAGCTTATCCACCAGCAGAATGGCAGTCTCTTCCTGTCAGGCTCCCTTCGGCTTCCAGCGCAGAGACTTGTCAGGTCGCGGCTGATGAGGTTTCCACGATCGCAGAGCAATTCCTTGGTCACTCAAATGTGCTTATTAGTCCACAGTTTTCCTTTTGCCTCTTCGTGTGCGGCAAGATGCTGCTGACCCATGCCGCATACTACCAGTCCGCTCTCACTTCATCGATTGATTTGATCATAGCGAGCCTCGAGGAGATATCTCGTAGGTGGAACGGGGAACAGCCTCCAGCCCGGGCCAATCTGGCCTCCAAGTTCTGTTCGCGCCTCAAGAAGGCTCGCATTGAAGGTTCCGGTTCGGTCGACATCCGCGAAGCCTTTTCCGAGAAGCAAGACGCTGTTGCCTCGTCGGGAAGTGTGGATGTCAACTTTCGTAGTCCTGGACTTCAAAGGATACGCACTTCAACTGAAGCAAGAGTACCAGGCACATTAGATAGAGAAATAGGCCTCAATGGTACTCAGACGGAGTCACCAGAGAGCATTTCTCTGGCTTTCCCGCCTCTTCCGCTTTCATTCCAGATGGGCAACGCAACTCATGATTCAATATTCGCCGCGCAGGCAAAGGCGGGCAATGACATGGGAGAAGTGGTCGGTACGGATATGAACATGGCAGGGAATTGCCTCGACTTCTATGATCTCTCGGAGCAGACGTTTCTTCCGTCCGAGCGCGTCAGTATGTTGAGTCGCTCGTATATTGGAGACTGATGTAGTCATGAATTCAAGCTGCAGGTGCAATAACCTCGCTAGTGACTGGCGCGTTCCAGGACGCGTTCTTCTAGAAATCTTTGGCCATATGTTGAACCACCTTCTGAATCGTGTAGATCGTTTCATACACGAACTGCTTAGGTTAGAGGTTCAATCCTAGCTGGTAAGTGTTTGGCGAGGAAATACAGTCGGATAACCTACTGGCCACATCAGCTTCTATACTTTCTAGAAAACAAAAAGACAATAGGGCTGGAGGCTGGAAGCGGGGTCTACCCTCTGCGTGCGGGCTTTCGCGACTAACCCCGTCGGTCGAGCTGTCGGGCTGACCCCGAAATCTACCTCCACCCATTTTCTATAGACTCATGAGAAAGAGTTCAATGAGTATTCCAGTTTCCGATCGAGACTCTCTGTATTGAAATTACTTTCAACGCAAACAAGTGCCATGGACGACTTACACCGCAGGCTTGGTAGCTTTGGCCCTGCTATTCAAGAGTTGATGAAGCTCAGTGGCACGCCAGGCCTGAGTCTCTCGGTCACGACCAAGAATCAGCCTGTCTATCATGAAAACTACGGCTTTCGAGATCTCCAGAACAGACTGCCTGTGACAGAAGAGACAATATTCCCAGTATGTTCACTGGCTAAAGGCCTGTCAGCCGCAGCCATGGGCATATTAGTCGACGAAGGTCTTGCATCGTGGGAGATGCTTGTTAAAGACGCGACACCCTCTTTTCATCCAAACGACACTTATCTGTATAAGAACACAACACTAGCCGACCTCTACAGTCACCGTAGTGGTATGTCATCATGCGGAAACCTGGTTGGTGGTTGTGAGGGCAACATCTTGATTGGTAAAGACGACTGCATGCGGGTCGTTAATTCCCAGTCTCTGGTCCCCGCGCACCTTGGTTCATTTGCGTACAACAGTACTGCTTATGACGCCTGCGATGAGAGTTTCAAAAGCCTCAGCGGCACTCCTCTTGACGACTTCCTCCAGCAGCACGTCTTCGCTGAGCTCGGCTTGCGAAGAACCTACATGAGGCCCCTGCCCAGCCACGCAGATAACGTCACAAAGTCCTACAACACCTTGGATGATGGTACACCATGGCGCATACCGGGACCTCAGCTTGGCGAAGATGGTATCGGCTGCGGTTCCGGTGGACTCCGGTCTTGCGCTGCTGATTTGGTCAAGCTCTATACCTGCTTCGTCCAGAGTTTCAACCATGAGTGTTATACAGGCCAGACCTCTACACCAGGCTCCCCTCTGAAGCAGGTATTGAAGATCATGTCTCCTCATGTGCCAATACTCTCGACTGAGAGGGGAGAAGTGTCTTATGGACTGGGATGGGCGCGTGTGCAACTGCCCAACACCATGGGACACATCGGATTGAATGGCAGGCTAATGCCACATGGCATGCCGATTATCGGCAAAGGGGTAGCTGACGAGCTGATATTATACCATCAAGGCACGCTCCCAGGCGCTCTTGCGGTTGTTATACTGATTCCACGTACGGAAACCGTCGTGTTGGTCATGAGCAACAGCCTCTCACTTACGGATGTGCCTGACTGGGTCTCACAAATGGTACTTGAAGAGATCATGGATATTCCGATTGAAGATCGCACCGATTTTGTAACATACGCTAAGACGTCTATCGCTATCAACTTGGGATGGTATGACCGGATTACCCAAGGTCTCATGCAAGGCCAACCGCAGATCATCAGACCTCACAGACCATTGCAGTCTTACATAGGAAGATATGTAGATGAGAGTCGAGTTTTCAGCGTCGTGGTCACTTTGAAAGGGGGAGTGCTCTTTTGGGCATTCCAGGGAATGGATTCGGAAAGGTACAAGCTGACGCATTATGATGGCGATACTTTTACATGGTTGCAACCACGGAACGACTTGTCGCGCCGCGGTAGATGGGTATTGGGAAATGATAATGATCCGTCGTTCTGGAAGATAGAATTCGGTGTCGATGAACGTGGCAGTGTAAAAAGGGTGCTCTGGCGACATGACCCCTCCTTAGATCCTATTGTCTATTCGCGATAGTGGCAAACAATGACCTTCGTTTCCAACGCGCAGTCTCTCTCTGTTGTCTTTCATTGCATGCTAAGTTATTCTAAGCTAATTAGGCTACCAGGGATACAATCTATTCATATGCTGCCTGGACACATATGTCATGCACCCTAGAATACTCAACTCCGAGGAACGAGCAACAGTTGCACTGCTTTGAGAGGACCAGCGTCTATCCTCCCAATCAACGCATGCACTCTATTATAGTCAGAGAACTTATTATCATGGGCTACGGGACGGTCATGGGATCGATACCTGCCCTATTTGCCACACATTCCGAAACTTGGGCCGCACGTTTAGTGTTAGTGGTCTTGGAAAAGATTCCAATAGTTGTTGCGGCAAACCTAGCATCTGAAGACATGAAGCGACGCATCCAGCCCTTTCCAACCATGATCTGATAGGAGCTTTAACTAGTCTAGCAGATAAGGTCTCTAGAGCTGCAACAATCGATCGATAGTAGGAGCTGCTCCGACGCTTTCTCCGATGCCCTGCCACTAATGCAAGACCCAACGCCCCCAGGTTTCCCCGCATTCTACGAGTGAAGGGCGGAGCTGAACCAAAATGCGTCAGGGCTGGAATCCTCTGTGATTACCCGGCTTCTATATATTGGCGTTCTACATCTACACACAAAGAAGCATGAGTCAGAAGCAGAGTCAACATCTACTCTTTCCCAGAAGTTCCAGGCTTCTCCTTTTTCAATCTTGCTAGTAGCCCCTTATCCGTTTAATCAGCATGAACGATCCGAACGACAAGAGAGTAATGGCTGAGGTGGAAGAATTCGAAGGCCTTGTCCTCGCCGATGTAATCCCTAAACTGGACAAGTGGTGGTTTCAGTACCCCAATCTACGCGAGCTGAATTTGCTTCTGCTCAGTGCCTTCCTGGCCCAGTTTACTTGCGGATTCGACGGCAGCATGCTGAATGGCATGCAATCTTTGCCTCTCTGGCGGGAGGCATTTGGCGACCCGGTGTGTTTTACTCTGAGGAAAGTGACTAATCATCTCGTCTGGGACACTAACATGTGAGCTTATAGACAGGTGCTAACCTCGGAACTCTCGTCAATGCGATCAACATCGGTGTTCTCGTATCCGCCCTCTTTTCCTCTCAGCTCTGCGAAATACTTGGGCGGAAGAAACCGATCACAATCGGCACTTTCTTGATCATCATCGGCTCTGCCCTTCAGGGCGGCGCTCAAAATCTAGGCATGTTTATTTCCGGCCGAATCATCATTGGCTTGGGAACTGGTGTTGTCGCTGTGGCCGCTCCTCAGTTGATGACAGAAGTCGCGTACCCGACTCATCGTGGGAAAATGGTGTCTCTATACATGACACAGTGGGTTGTTGTAAGTTGTCACCTTTTGCTGTAGGATTGATGAGTTGGCATTGGCTAGCAACTTTACTGACATGTTCTCCCCACCAGGGATACCTCGTCGCTGCTTGGACAACGTTTGGCACGTTCAAGATGAACTCTTCATGGAGCTGGAGGCTACCCAGTCTCTTGCAGGGCGTTCCGGCCATTCTGCAGCTAATTCTCAGCATTTGGGTCCCCGAGTCTCCACGCTGGCTCGTGTACAAAGACCGCCGAGATGAAGCTTTGACTGTACTTTCTCAGTATCACTCGTGCGGTGACCACGATTCTCGCCTAGTGCGTTTCGAGCTACTCGAGATCGAAGCAACCCTAGAGGAGGAAAAGAAACACAAGGCAATCCAGTGGTCAGAGTTTATTCGCACCAGTGGTAACCTAAAACGCCTCTGGATCTTACTTTTTATGGGTTTCGCTGCTCAGTTGTCAGGCCTGGGTTTGACCGGCTATTACCTGACCAAGATCTTGAACAGCATTGGCGTGACCAATGCCAACACGCAACTTCTCATCAATGCGATCGCGGCTGTTTGGCAATTGTGTTGCTCTGTTTTCTTTGCTATGCTCATTGATCGAGTCGGGCGACGCGGTCTTATCACTTTTGGGATTACTACCATGTTGGTTGTCTTCATAGTATGGACTATCTGTTCTGCTCTCAACGAAGAACGCCACTTTTCCGACCGGCCTCTGGCTCTCGCCGTTGTTGCCATGATCTTTCTGTTCCAGGTTGGCTACCAACCCTTTGCCATCTCAACAGTGCCCTACGTTGTTGAGTGTTCTCTTTATTCGTTGCGCTCAAAGACAGCTATGATCTTTCAGTTCTGTGGCTACTCGGCCAGCTTCTTCACAGGCTACGTCAATCCTGTTGCCTTGGATCGCATCGGCTGGCGTTACTACATATTTGCATGTGCTATTCTGGGCGTGGAATGCGTGTTTGCTTGGTGGTATCTGCCTGAGACAAAGGGCAAGGGTCTTGAGGAGATTGGTCAGATCTTTGACGGTGACGAGCTTCTGACGGGTACGCAGGCCATCACTAAGAAGCGCGAGGAGAAATATCGTGCATTTGATGAGGGTAGCCTTCGTGAGCGTAAAGCTCTCAGTACGAGTCACATCGAGAAAGGGGAAGAGTGATTTTTGAGGGGTGATGATGATAGTCCTAATATGCTGTATGAACTGCTCTCGTTTCTCAATCTCGTCTAGATATAGCCGCCCTGGGTTTTCACAAATCGTCATCTTATACAAGACAATGACCATGTACAGTTCAATACTTCCACGGCAACGCTTAAGAAGCATGTGAATGCGCTCGTCAAAGCACATTTTGTATTGCAAAGGAACTTTTTGAAGGCCAGTGGCTGGCTCGCTCGGAGGCCCCATATAGTGGGCCAGAGTCGTGTCCAAGTACGGCTTTCTCGGCTGCTGAGGACGGGTACTACCGTCATAGAAGCGATCATTGCGGGGTCTTAAGGTCAGTCGTGACGCGCTAATACCTTGTTGTTCTTCTGATGTTTCACTCGTCTGGTGCCACAGCATGTCTCGGGATTTTGTCTGTGATTGCTGTCTCAGAAATGGTCCAGACCAAGTCTCAAGCCAAGTATATGATCTGCTCAAGTCTGACGAATCTTTGTGGAGTAAGAGCCATAGCTGATGTCATTCATTCTTTCTTGCCTGGCTGTGATGGTACGGCATTTTGACAGACCCGCCGGAGAAAGTTCTCAACTTTCTAGTCTCACTGCAGTTGGTCTGGACACTTTCTTCGCACGAATGGAAAATCTGCTTAAATAGCTGCAAGTAGGAAAGTTCTCGGCACTCAATAATTCGCTGTTGCGGCCAAGGCTCCAGAGGGCGTTGCTGGCTCTTGTCGATATAGTGTCGGGATAACATTCCCCGCTTACAGGGTCAAGCTATGCCGCCTCTTTCGGATACTGCGGCACGGAACGTTCGAATTTAAGCGACGTTGCAGTGCTCCGCTTAGACAATGACGATGTTATTATTCCGGCTGAGTAATGTGATATTTGCGAGCTAGCCATGACATATTGCCGTGTGTACCATCGGCCATATTTACATGTGAAATAAAGTGTCGCTTCTATACATCTCTAACCTCTGTCAATATACTCCGGAGTCTCAAGTCGACAGATATAAGGCTTATCAAACCAATCGGTACTTTTCATCTAGTGCTTACCCTAACAGGGTGATTATTGACCATGCCATCCATTCATGAGCAGTTGTTTTGCTGGGATGCGAATCCTGCTTCGGCAGATAAAAGTTTGCTTTACCTCAGTTAAAATACAGAAACATGATCATCAATGTCTCAGCGTACGGCATTTGCAAACAAAAGCAAGAAACTCATTAAGCCCGAAATCCCGAATTTCGCTTTTGAATAGCACTTTTGGAAACCCCGCGGACATTAAAACAACATCATGCTGAACACGAAAGCTGTGGAACGCGGATCAGTGGATACATCTTCATTTCGACTCGGCACTCACCAGGCATTAACGCGGTGATAGTAATGGCTCCTCACATGATGTTCATTTTGATTGGTTGCGGAGAGAATTTCGGTTGATCCCGAGGTCGTATCCTGATGCAGATGGATGCGAAAAAGATGAATGATCGACGTGCATTAAACAGGTTTGTATGCTGAGCACTTTGATGTTGCCTCTACTCTCTTGGAACGAGGGGTTATAAAAGTTGGAACAATTCTGCCTGACACAGTTAGAATCCACCAAGCCAAATACCAAACGAACTATCAAGTCAGTCATCTCAGCTATTCTGCACTGCTCTTCTACCAACTCGCCAGCATGGGTGTACTGCATCCTGAAGCACTAGCTGAGCTTAGCCTCGGCTCTGTGTTTGCTCTTTTAGGCATTTCTCTGGTAAGTCCAAGCATCATGGAGCTCTCTTTATTCTTCTAATCGCATCGCAAGCTTCTTTACTTTGTTGTCAGTTCTGCCTACTACGCTTTCTTTCACCCGCTCGCCAAAGTCCCAGGGCCGAAGCTATATGCCATTACTCAGATTCCCTATCTCTACTACCTCAGCAAAGGCGACTGGGTCTTCCACCTTGCAAAGCTGCACGAACGATATGGGCCAGCGGTCAGATTCACGCCCAAAGATGTCTCCTTTATCACTGCGGAAGCGTCCAAGAAGATCTATGGCCACAAAGCAGCTGGCCATAAATCCTTTGAGAAAGACTTTCGTATGTATCGTCAGAACCGTCCTTGCTCAAGCATCGTCCGTTCCGATCAGGAGGACCACCGACGTATGCGCCGCTCACTCGCCCATGCCTTTTCGTCCAAGGCACTTCGCGGTCAAGGTGATGTTGTGGATCACTACGTCGAACTGTTCATGAAAGGCCTTACAGAGCGAACACAGCGAGGAGAGGTCATCGACATTGTAGCTTGGTACAACTTTGCCTCATTCGATCTCATTGGCCATCTCGCCCTTGGTCAGCCATTCGGATGTCTTGAGAATGGGAAGTATCATCCCTGGGTCAGCAGAGTCTTCAAGGGCCTCAAGGTTCTTTCCTACACTCAGATCTACGTGCGCCTTGGACTTCAGAATTGGATCTCCCTATTGAGTCCGCCAAGTTTGAGGAAGAGCTATGAAGAGCACATGCAGTTCGCAGAGCATGCGGCTCTTGCCCGTATTGAATCCAAGGATACTGAGAGCCAAGACTTCATGTCCTATGTCCTTCGTCATAATGATGAGAAGGGTATGTCGCAGCTTGAGATCATCGAGAACTCGGGTGTCATGATCATCGCTGGTAGCGAGACAACAGCTACTCTTCTCAGTGGAACCACCTATTTCCTTCTCAAGAACCCTGACAAGCTTGAGAAGTTGACTAATGAGATACGTTCTGCCTTCAACTCTGAGGAAGAGATCACAGTTACTCAGGTTGATCAACTGAAGTATATGTTGGCGGTCTTCAACGAAGGCTTTCGCATGTGTAAGAACACTTGTTATGTAGCCTTTCCGACTGCGCTGTGTACTGATCGTTATTTTAGACCCCCCAGTTGCTGTTGGACTTTCAAGACTTTCCCCAGCGGGTGGCGAGTTCATAGACGGTTACTGGATTCCCGAGAATGTAAGTCGCACTCATAGCTTCCAGTTTCATTCACCAAACTCTGACTTTTACATACAGACTGCGGTTTCAATGCCTCACTGGCCAGCATATTACTCAGAGCTGAACTTCAGAGACCCCAAGCAGTTTGTTCCAGAACGCTGGCTGGATGATCCTCGATATGCCAGTGACAACCGGGCTATCCTATCGCCATTCTCCCTAGGACCTCGTGACTGCATTGGCAAGAAGTAAGTGTTCTGCTGTCGCTAGCTCAAGACACAGCTGACAATGAGAAATAGTTTGGCGTATACCGAGATGCGACTCTTGTTGGCTCGTATGCTCTGGAAGTTTGACCTCGAGGCTGTACCGACTGAAAAGGACTGGTACGATCAGAAGATATTCTTCCTGTGGGAGAAGGGCGGACTGCCTATCAAACTCAAAGAGGTTGTTCGCGAGAAAGTGTGAATGCACAAGGGCTATTGTCAAGTTACAGAATTCAAGGACTATATGTTTGTTAAAGGTCTATGGAAGATAGTCTGCTTTATTGTAACCAAGTGTTCTTGGGAGTATTAGCAACATGCTAGGATTGGTTGTCAATGATCAGAATGACCTATGATTAAGGCAGCCCGGCTCAACGACCTCCAGCAGGTCAGTCAAGCCACCAGATATTGAACATGCATTCCTATACCCGACTCTGTTGCAATCATAGTTTCAGCCTAATGTTGGAGTCTTGTGTGGTCTTATCCTTGCAGCCCTGATCAGCCCAAGGCCACCGAAAGCGACTGCAATGCCGGTGAAGACCATGAGTGGGCCATACTTGGTTCCGTAGCCAAACCTTCCTCCCCAGCCTGTGTCGCCAGCGCTCAGCAATGGGATACTTACAAGGCCACCACTGACGAACCCAATACCTCGAGCTCCATTGAGAAGTCCATATGTAAGACTGGAGTCAATAGTCTCGTCATGCTCCTCTGCTTCCATCTCAAGTTCTTTAGTAATGCCTCCCCATGTCGCACTGTAACCGCCGGCAAAGAAGCCAAAGACAATGGCAAATACAAGTGTAAGGGCAGGACTTCCGTCTACTGACAGTCCCCAGAGCAAAAGGACAGACGCTGAGGATGCGAATGCCGAGAGGCAAGTAATAGTAGTGGCTGAGAATTGATGATACTTATTGTCAGTGAGCCAACCAAAGAAGATGCACGAGAGGATTCCCGGAATGTTGTGCAGCGTAAGCAATAGAGTAGAAATAGCTTGACTGGCGCCGTTGAACTCTCTTGCAAATGTTGGGAGATATGTCTGCGGTAGACAGTATCCTGAGCTTTGAACCATGACTGCAACAAAGTA
This sequence comes from Fusarium pseudocircinatum, assembly GCA_013396035.1. Lineage (NCBI taxonomy): Eukaryota > Fungi > Ascomycota > Sordariomycetes > Hypocreales > Nectriaceae > Fusarium > Fusarium pseudocircinatum. The sequence goes on along the minus strand of JAAOAS010000050.1, from coordinate 27,145 downwards.
GGTGTAGATGCCACGGTGTTTCAAGAAAGTCCATGGTATGCGAGGAGGCTTCCCCTCTCGTGCCACCATCTTGGAAGGATGCGTTGGCACGAGAACGATGGACAAAAGACCTGACCCAGCCAGAATGAACGCCCATATCCGAATTGTCCATCGAAAGCCGTATTGGTCAAGAAGATACCGCAGAAGAAAAGGACAAACCGAGCCAACAATATTCCTACACGAGAGAATGATACCGTAGGCAATAGCTCGATTTCCAGTGGCATACCACTCCCCAAGAGAACATGTTGCTGGACTATACACAAGGGTACATCCAAAAGCAGCCATAACGCCTTGTGTCACCATGAGATGCCACACATGGGTACTGAAAGAGGAGAGAATGAACCCGAGGAATGCTATGATGAGGCCTCCAAGCTCTGCTTTGAGCCGGTGATGAGCCCAGTAGCGAGTGAATATGGCAAACAAGAACGGCATGGAGATATACATGACTCCGTTGGAGGTAGTGCCGACGGTGCCAGTGATGGAGAGATTGCCATCGAGAGTCCAGTTGCTTGTCCAGTATTCTTCAAAAATACCGTAACTGAGATTGAAGCCTAGAATGGTGTTGTTAGTTAGGGTCTTGTTAGGTCGTAATGCACTTACCCCAGAGTGGGAGCTGCATGAGTGCTGAGCCCCAAAGTACACCGAGCTTCTTCTTGTGATCATCACCAATGGCCAGGCTTGAATCAGTTTGTGCAGTAGAGTGAGAAGCCTGTTCGGTTGAATTCTCATTCTGCTGAAAGCTACTTTGTAGGATAGACCCATTTGGCAACCCTTCGCGCTTCTCTGTTTCCGCCATGACGAGGCCGATCGTTACGATATCTCTGATCGGGTGAAGCTAAAGTTTGATTTGTTAGGGAAGAGGAAAATGAAGCAGCAGTGTTTTGCTTTCGTAAATGGGGAGAAATGCAGCTTCGGCTACCAAGTGCCACCGCAGTGAACACTGAGCGCCACGAGCCTCTTTCGGGTTGATAAGCAGCCCCAAATTGATCAGTGCAAGTGCCAACCATTGGTGTCCACATAACACACCCTCCAGAAATGGTGCAGACGTTGTCTCTTTCACACACACACACACACACACACACACACACACACACACACACACCTGTACTGACATGTTGCAGCGTTGTGGAGTAGTAAATGGCGGTGTACATGTGAGGAACTTTCATCCAATGATCGGGTCTTGTACCCTGACGACTAACTTCACTGACGATCTTCCGATCTTCCGATATCGCGAACCGCATTCCAATCTTCACCAGGACATGATAGCTTACGGGGCGGAATAATGGCGTGATTCATGGCTCGTGCAAATACTTTACGAGTTTGCGAATTAGGACACATGAGATTGTCAGGAGATTTATTTGGCACGCTCGCATCGATGGATTCGGTAATGCATAGATGATGGTTAGACCTGAGTCAAGGCCAATGTCTATCAGTATTGATAGCCAAATATCTCTGCTATTATACTACGTGACAAAGTTGATCGCAATCACTCTAGACCATGGTAGGCATTCAAGATATCCTGTACCAATTTCTCCGCATTGCCATATGTTGGTCCCATTGTGTGTCCAGGTGGTGTCAGTGGCATTGTAGAAGAATCGATAACACGCAAATTCTTGATACCAAAGACGCGACCTTTAGAGTCAACCACTGCTGATGAATCACCAGCTTTGCCCATGCTGCCTGCGATAGATTAGTGTGAACTCCCATTCGTAGCATGAAGACGTGAACTTACAGGAAGCGGTGCCATGATGCGTCGGGTCGAGGTTGTCGTATGTGAGGTCCAGCAAATGCTCGTCACTGGTGATATTGGCGCCAGGGTAAATCTCCTTACCAAGTTTAGAAGGAATATGCTCCCAAAGCTGACGGGCTCTTCGCAGGGCATACAAAGCTACCTCTTTGTCTGTATCTGCTCGTAGCCAGTTCGGATCAATGACAGGAGGGTCGAGGTTGCTCGCAGATGAGATGGTCATGTTGCCACGACTGACTGTCCCAACCATTCGTATGGTCATTGCGGCGTAGTTCTTGCCAGTCGCTCCAGCTGGAGGATCAACCATCTGCATGATGAACTCTACCTCAGGCCAGTCATCAGGGTACTGGGCGAGATCCTCTTGGGCCTTCTTGCTCAAATTTGCCAGAGGAACCTTCTCGAACGCCCCAACATCAACGCCACCGTTGGTAAGAGGTCCCTTCTTGTGTTGATTGAACTCCGTGATGGCTTCTTTCATCTTGGAGGGTTGTTTCCAACCTCCCGTTGAAATGCCTTCAATCTCCCAGATAGGCCCGTGAACTGCAGCTGAATCATGAGTGCCTTGGCCGACTCCTGGTAAGTTTGATAGGACTGGTATATCAAACCTTTTGAGCGTCTCTTCAGGCCCAATACCAGAAACCATGAGCAGTTGAGGGCTGCTCCAGAGCCCGGCAGCAACGATGACTTCTTTGCGGGCAGTCAGGTTGAAAGATTGTTGGCCATAGTTATCAACGGTGACACCAACGGCCTTTTTGCCGGAGAAGAGAATCTTGCGAGCCATGGTGTTGATATATGTTGTCAAACCAGGCCGGCCAAGGCTTTGCTGCAGAAATGAACTCTCTGATGAATCTCGGAGGCCGGTCTCGGGATTGATGGAGAACTGCCACCAACCCCAGCCTTGCAAGACACCAGCAGTGAAACTTGAAATCTCTTTGAATCCAAGTGCTTCAAAGGCCTTGATGGCGTCCCATGACACTGGGAAGACGTATCCTGGAAAGGTGAGGTGTAGAGGACCCCCTTCCTTAGAGAAAGCGGCAGTGTCATAGAGAGCCGTGGCATTCGCAGGACGATGTTGACTGTTGTCCGAGAACTTCATAGTTCTTGTGTTGAACTTGAGCATGTTCTCCCAAGTGTAAGCATCATCGCCTACTTTTTCAGCCCAGTGCTTATATGCCCCTTTGGTAGGGCGATTGAACATCATCAAGTTTCTGGCACTGCTGCCGCCAAATGTTTTCCCCTGGGCGTAATGAATCTTCTTACCGTTCTATCTGACATTAGTAAAAAGAGGTATACGGTGAGATCTTGAAGGCAATTACGTTTTGAGGTTGAGTGAAGTAGCCCCAATCAATGAGTGGCTGCCAGCTAGACGCGCCCCCCGATCCTTTCCAATCATTGATCCCTAAGTAACATTAGTAAGTTGAGTGGCTAAGAGTCGTAAACGTATTGGATGACTTACTAAAGGGCAACTGGCTGACGTTGCCGTTGCTCAGTTCATAGAATCCTCCTGCTTCTACCAAAGCAACAGTCGCGTCACTGTGCTCAGTGAGACGCGCTGCTGCGAGGGCACCTGCTGTACCACCACCAACGATGACATAGTCGTAGGTGACATTGATACCAGGTATACCAAAACCATTGCCAGTGAGTTGCCCATCATCAAACTGAGGGGGTACGTCTTCAGCGAGTGCTGACACAAGAAGAGAGCACAAAACAGGAAGAATCTGCATGACGGCGTATTTGGTACTCACTTTATTACTACTATGCGAAACATACATACACTTCTGTGAATTTATACACAAAATGATAATTTAGGCTGGGAATCCCCTCTAGGGTACTAAGCTTGACAATTGCAAGTCATCCACCTTGGCGTATTGACCCAAATCACCCGATATCGCTGCTTCTATGCTTCCATCTGTTCGTATTTCCCCTCACGCAAGCGAAGACTAGGGCTACGCGTATTCAAGGTTGGGGAGCAATAGTAACGAAAGGATATTCGGCATCTACAATCAGCATGCTGACAGGAGGATCTACCAATCATTACGAAGGCTTTTTCAATCACAGTTGCTTATTTGAAAGACTTTCTTAAGATAAGACGATACAGCAAGGAAGTGCCAGTGTCGCATTGTTGATTCCTGACTCAGTGCATCCCGTGCCGTCCGCCAGCTTGCGGCTGAGATTGCAACACTACCCATGCACCAGGTTGCAACACTAAGGGATCATTGCTGCCTACCCGGAACAGTCCCATTACGCGAGATGGATCATCCGCAATAGTTCCTGAGCATTAAGTAGTGCGACGCAAGTTCCTTGGCATGAGCCCTGCAAGATGGACAAGACAGCTTGGCGATTCGGCCCGGGCCGGGATTAGTCAAGACGGAGTCTCCGGGCGAGGCATCTCCACACAGTAAACATGTTTAGTTGAATAAGTTGGTAGACTAACGCTCATGATCTGAGCTTGTTCTCCCCGCAATGCGCTTATCATACCATGTGCCGTCCTTGTGCATACGACCTCGGATCCGCTTACGCAGGGATCTACGCACCAGAATCCTCTATTCGGTGAATTTCGGGGCTTTGTAGACATCCTTTGTCATCCTTGCAGTTACGAATCTCAGTCTTGAGACGGGGAGTTGAGGTGTAGTGTGGACACCATTAATTCGATTTTATACCTGCCACTACAGAAATTCCAGTATCTTGACTCGTGAGGCATGCCACGGCCCAGTTGTTGTCTCAAGAGATTGACTACGTGGCCTTGCTCCTCGCCTCCACAAAGCTTAATCTGTAAAGATCGGCAATGTCATGCTGCGTGATAATGCATCTTGTTCCTATTCCAAAGCAAATACGGAAACAAGGCACGAGACCCGGATGATGCAATTGCTGGCACGGAATCGTTACCTGTTCTTATCTGTAATTACGTGGGGTTCATCGGCATCTTTACCGAAAGCCAAGAAACACACAGACTGGCAAAATCTACTCTTTCTGCAGCCTACCTGGTTCATGATAGCCAGATACGGTGAGCAGTGAGGGTGTGTAACATCATCAAGGACCAAGATATCTTGGGGAAGCTGACAGAAGCCGCATTGGGACCCCCTACCCATCTGAACACGGTGAACGAGGTGACAATAGGGAACGGACAAACTAGGCAATACCTCACAAGATACAAGACTCGAGTAGGAAGTGAAGACCAGTATTGACAATAAGCGTAGCTGATGAGAATATGTCCCACTGACTGTGGACAAGGGTTCTTACTGTTTCAGAGGCCATGTCCAAGATAGTGAAGAAGTATAATAATGGGTGAGAATGGCCGGCTCTTGGCTGGCTTTAGACCACAAAATCAATATTCTTGATGAGATTCACCGACACCGTTCACAACTCTCTACTTATTTAATAAGAGACACTATCGGTTCGAAAGTTATCCCAATACTACCAAGTCAACAAGATGGGCTCCCTTCATATTGAACCTTCACCATCACCTGCCTTCTCTTCTGTGCGCTCAGCATTGGCTCAGAACAACAACAAAATCATCCTCTGTGAAACTCATGATGGCACCTCAACAGAGATCATCAGAGCAACCGTTGGCAAGAATGGCCAGAAGTTCGATGGCATCTGGTACAGCGGTCTCTGTCAGACTACCTATCTAGGGATTCCTGACAGCGAGACGCTCTCCCCTCTTCAACGGGCATCACTCCTCGCTCTTGACGGAGAGCTCAAGCGCAAAACAAGCAACCGTTCACTATGCGCCGCTTTTGACGCAGACAGTGGTGGTGATATCGCAGACATCCCTGCCCTGGTGACACTCATGAACCTTGTCGGTGTCGGCATGGTTGTCATTGAGGACAAGGCCGTTTCAGCCCTAGGTCAAAAGGTCAACTCGCTTGCGGCGTCATCTGCTTCACAGGCCTTGGCTGATCCTCACGAATTCGCGGAAGTAATTCGTGCTTTCAAAGAGGTGAATGCAAAGGCAAAGGGCGGTCCCATGATCGCCGCTCGTATTGAATCCTTCTGCTGCCGTGTTTCCAAGGCAGATGCGGAAGAGGAAAACAGGTCTTACGAGGCTGCACACCAAGATGCCCTGAAGCGAGCCAAGATCTACCATGATGCGGGCATCGACGCTATCATGATTCACTCCAAGAGCAAATCTCCTCATGAGGTTACTCGGTTTTTGCGCGAGTACCGCGAGTTTGACTCGCAAACACCTCTTGTTGTCGTTCCCACTACCTACTCAGAGATACCCAAGGATGCTCTGTACGAAGCTGGTGCCAACGTAATCATCTACGCCAACCACCTGATGCGAGCTAAGATCAGCGCTGTCGGTTCTATCTCTGACAAGATCCTAGCCAAGAACTTGGACTTGTTCTACAACGACGCCGAGATACGAGCAATGATTCAGGCTCGTAACTACGGCTGCCTTCTTAGAAAGCTTCGGAACCGTAGTGTCTGGGGTGAGGAGAGCAATGAGGCAAGGATGTACAGGATTGTTGCGGAAGCGACGGCCTCGGAGAACATCCAGGCTACTGTGATCGACTTGCTAGAGGGGAAGCTTGCGGGGTGCGAGGCAGACACACGCATTGTTAGCGTCAAGGAACTTCTCAAGATCAACGCGAAGCAAGTGGTTCCTGTAGCGGAGCTTGTCACCCAGGTAGATGTTTACTAGATTAGGTTAAGCTTATTTCACTCTTTCTAAACTGTCTTATCTTGCCGCAAACCTCTTCTCATGCACGGTATTCAATAGTCCTACCCAGCGATGCAATCCTAACCTGCGAGGTTGACAATACTGCTGCGTATATATAATGAAAATTCCGAGAAGAGTTACATTTTGTACTTCGTAACTCTGAATAAGAGAACACGTGTACATGCGAGGGACCTCAGGGCCATTGACATTGTACATCTGACGTTCGGGTCTAGTACCCTTACAGAGAGGCAGGACTCTCTATCCTGGATTGGGCAGCTGGCATTCTGGTATCTTGCGTAATGCTATCTTGAGTTGCGCCATCTTGCGTTTCATGCACTTGCATCGTGGGTGGGTGTTGGGTAGTACTGCATATGGTCAAAAGCTGACTACAGATTGTCAACATTAACCGCACGGATCATCGGCAAATGGAGGGGTGAGGGCCACTTCTGACTTGCGACGTCATGCTTGTGATTGTCGACATGTAACGACACATCTGGAGCGGCACAAACTAAAGGGAAATGTAGACGTGGCGTGATTTAGTAAGACTCTGGAATAGTTTGAGTAACAGTGACACTGCTATTTCAAGCACACTGCTGCAAAGATAGAAGCTTTAAGTAGTTCAAATTATAAAGGTATGTTGGTATCTTTAAAGCCCCGTAAAGGCCGACCAAGCTAAAGAAATACAAACAACCATAACTATTCACTACACTTAACACTTTGAACTCGACGCTTCAAACATGGCTCCCGGTCTCATTGAAACAGTTAGCGACTTTTCGCTTCTCCCCAAAACTGAGTACCGCACCAAACTGGAGGTGAAGCCCAAATCAGCACTCTTCCCTGATGGCTACAAGACCACTGGCCAACAGCCTCCTCTCTACGAGGAAATACACTCTTACTCAGATTTCCCCAAGAAGATCACTGGCATTACGGCCTGGACTAAAGATGATCTGTCAGGCTCTCCTGAGAAGGAAGCTATCTGGAAGCATCCCTTCACCCCGGAGGAGCTCGAAGACCTGAGCACCGCTGCTGAGAATTACATCAACAGCGGGCGAGACTTGAACGAGATGTGCAAGGTATGATTCAAGTATTGCATGAGTACACCTACTGACATGGGTGCCCAGGAGCTCTTCCCTCTTCCTCACATGGAGAAGTATCTGGAAGAGGTCCGAGATGACATGATCAATGGCTACGGATTCATCTTGTTCCAAGGCATGCCTGTCAAAGAATGGGGAATGCGTAAGTCGTCCACGGCATATATGGGATTGGGCGCGCACTTTGGGCACATTGTGAGCCAGAATGGCAGGGGCCATGTGCTGGGTCATATCAAGGACTTGGGTGAGAACCCGGCGGACTTCCATAAGGTCCGGCTGTATCGAACCACGGCAAGGTATGTGACTCAAGACCCTGCTCGGCCGTTGGACTTAGTTGTATTCTAGGCAAACCTTCCACGCCGATCCGGCAGATATCGTTGGCCTTCTTTGCCTCAATACTCCGCTAAAGGGAGGCGAGAACAATATCGTTTCGGGCCATCGGGTCTGGAATGTTATGCAAGAGGAGCGACCTGATATCGCGGAGCTCCTCACTCAGCCCATTTGGTACTTTGACCGAAAGGGAGAAGTCAGTAATGGACAAGAGGATTACATCCGATGTTCCATCTACTACATTGAGAAGGGAAATGGCAGAGTCTACTCCAAGTATGTCACTTCTGTGCAATCAAAATATGAACGCATCAGACTGACAATTTCTGTAGGTTTGACCCAAACTATGTCAGGTCTCTGAAGCGATTCTCTGACAAAGGCATCATCCCACCTCTCTCCGATGCACAAGCAGAGGCGATCGAGTTCTTTGACCAAACCTGCTATAGAGAATCCATTGGCAATGTCCTTGAGGTCGGAGATGTCCACTTCATGACAAACAACCATCTCTACCATTCTCGTCAGGCCTACACTGACCATGAGCCACCCGCTCCTCGTCGCCATCTCCTGCGACTGTGGGTCTCTACGCCTGAGAGTGAAGGGGGATGGAAACTCCCGTATCACGATTCTGATTGGAAGAGGAGGGGCGGGGTGCAAGTTGATGATCGGCCTCACAAGGTTTTGCTCCATGCAGACTGAAGATAACGCTTGTCAAGGATCTATTCGTGGAATTGCTCCGCACTATGGTAAGATATGGATATGCATCTCTAGAATGAACAATGATATGATATTTGGGTTTTTGACCTGCATCGACCTTATTCGTAGTCATATACGCGATGCTATTATAAACCTTGATAAAAACCTTCTCAAAACTGAATGTGTAACCGTGGGGTCAGCCAGGGTCCAGTGTAGATCTTAGTTAACCTTGGCAAAGCTTGTTCACAGCTATGCTTATATGCATCAAGTCTCGCGGCCCGGATAAAGCGGTATCTCAAAATCTAGCAAGCACGCGATCAATTTCCCATTCCCGCCTAAGATTGTTCGGATTCAAATCTCCCGGTGTGTGAGACAGCAGTTGCAGGGGTCAAGACGTGCTGAAGCGGAGATAAGAACTTTGAGGAGACAACTCGAGCCGGTGGTGGGTATGGGGAAAGTCTAACTAATGGCGGTTCTTAGTGGCACGCCCTCCGCGGCGAAGGATTGGCTGTGCTCCGTGTTTGCATGCTGCAATGCTACTGATGCGGGTCTGAGTTGCCGTAATATCCGTTGCTGTGAGGAAACAAAGCTGTACTTCGCTGATACGTCATTTGGCTTGTTTTCTCCCAGGCTATGAATCCTTGAGGTCTTGATTCAGAGGCCGTCTTTGTGGTGATTCAGATTGTCAGATCTTTGCCTAATCTGTTGTTCTGGTGCCATTGGCAGGGCGCAGGCTTGGAGGCTGGCAGATGAGGGGTCTTCTGTATGCCCCGCCAAGCAGCACCCATCGTACAGTATTGTCATCGCGACTCTCTCTTCTCTTTCAAATTAGACATCCTATGCCAGTGTTCAGGCTTCAGTTTCCCTTCATAGCCGATTCAATTGATATCGTACTCACCACAAGCTATTCACCATCATGGCCAGGCAAGCCGATTATGTTCCCTCGTCTTCCTTGACTCAGTAACTGACGTGATTGCTGTATTGCAGACCCGAATACCAGCCTGTGTCTCGTAACAATGTCGACCAAATTCCTCTCGTCGAGCCAGGCGCTTCAGCTGGTGACGATGCATCCGACTCTGACCTTGAAAACGACATTGCTATCAGCGAAACCGAATTGAAGCGCGACCATATTCCCAGACGTACCCTCATTCGTGTCCTGGCAGCTAATGGGGTCATCCAAATACCAATCTGGGGTATGTCTGCCTCTAGCATTGTCTTATACGTCTACTCACAAAACATACAGGCTTTGCAATTAGCTACGGGGTATTAGAGGAATATTACTTCAACAACTGGACTCTCCAGGGAAACAAAGATATCACAGGTGCCATCGGAACAACAGCCAATGGCATCATGTACCTCTCCATGCCCTTCCTCTTCGCGCTGTTCACAAGAAGATGGGCGTACCGGCGCCAGGAGGCTGCTTTCTGCGGTGCCCTCATAGCTTCCATCAGCTTCTTCCTGTCAACGTTCAGCACAAACGTTTGGCACCTGCTCGTCACGCAGGGTATTACCTCAGCGTTCGGATGCGCGCTCATCTACAGCCCCATTACTCTCTCCCTGGGTGAATGGTATACTACCAGCAACCGTTCCGTGGCATACGGACTGGTCTTGTCATGCAAGAATATTGTTGGGACTTTGGGTCCATTCCTCTTCAAAGCCTCACTCGACACGTGGGGCTTCCGAACAACTATGATGGTCTGGGCGGTATTCGTCGGCGCAGCGAGCATTCTCAGTATCAGCCTTGTTCCCATTCCACCATTAAGAATTGCCATGCATAAAACACCAGAGAGGAACATCCCATGGGACTTTCTCAAGCACCCCGCTATATACTTCTATAGTATCGCAGTCTTCTTCCAAGGCACTGGCTATGCTTTGCCTCAGACGTACCTAGGCACCTATGCCCAAGACTTTAGCCTCTTGTCAGAGACAATGGCAACCACTGTGTTGGCTCTACAGAACGTCATGGGAATCCTTGCCTCTGCTTTCTTCGGATGGCTCAGCGATAATAAGCAAATTGTGCTGTCAGCGCAAACTGTGTCAGCGATTCCGTGTGTAACAAGTGGGCTAGCTGTATTCCTCTTCTGGGGAAACACTACACAAGGAGGTGTTTTTCTCTTGGTTCTCTTTTCCATCACATTTGGCTTCTTCTCGAGTGGCTACAGTGCTACTTGGGGAGGTATCCTCAAACAAATGGAGAATGACTCCGCGGAGAGGGGAGAGTCTATAGATGCCGGGCTGATATACGGCCTAATCAACGGTGTAAGAGGCGTAGGGTATCTTGTTGGGGGTGCAGCGAGTGTATGGCTAATCAATGCTGGCACAATTTCTGACTGCCAGCACTTTGGGTATGGCAGTACTTATGGGCCGCTTATTCTTTTTACTGGCCTCGTTTCTCTTGCTGGAGGCTGGGTTGTGATCTGGAGCTGGTGGCCTGAGTCTTGGACTTTTGGACGGCGCAGTTAAGAAATGATGGGGCTCTATCGATGAACCTCAGGCATCAATATTTGCATAAAAACGATGAGCATGTTTGAGTGACCAGGATAAAAAGACTCCTTTTCTTGATCAGCTATGTAAGACTTTTATCTACTCACATGCACAAGTTGAAAAGTCAGGGAAACCTACCTGCGATAAGTGTTAGCAGCACACAGTGCGACACCGAAAGACGCCGAGAGGGCCAGACGTCAGAACCCGGCTGAGGAGTTTCATAAGAAGGTAATGAATTTATTGCAGCTCTAATACTTAAATGTGACCTGGAAGTCATGTTCAAAGCCACCATTCTGTGTGAATTGCTCCAGCTCCGTCACATATGCCGTGCCATTATTGTATGCAAGCTTGGGCAATAGCCCTTCTTGGTTCCCTTCACCAGAATGGAATTCAACGCCCTCGGGTGCCTTGCGAAGACCAGCAACAGTTATGTTTACAAGAGGAGGCTTGACTTCGTAGTCACCCGTGGTTTCCACCCTAAGAATGCCTTTGCTAAAGGTATACTATAGAGTATAATTAGCCAAATTGTTTGATGCTGGAATCCAGACTACTTCACTTACTGCGACAGTTTTGGTGGCTTCTGGCTCGAGGCTGACGCCATCATCAAAGTACACACTTCCTTCAGCGTACTCATTGTCGTCTAGAGCCAAGATAAGTGAGAATGGGTTCCTTCTTGTCGCTGCTGTTGTGTTCCCTGGCTTCTGCAAGGTGAATATTGTGCCTCCTCTAATGTGGAGGTTGATATGTTCCAAAGGTGCATCGAGAGTGACGTTCTCTTGAGGTTTGGCATGAAATTCATTCAATGTATACCAGTCAAACCATCGTGTCCCTTCCCCAATCCCAGGAAACACGCCCCTGACTGTCTTGGAGTTTGGTGTCAACACGGGTGTCACTAGAAGGGATGGGCCCAGCAAGAACTGGGAATAGGTAGCCTTGAGTGTCTCGTCATTTGGGAACTCCCATGCCAAAGCCCGCATTACAAGATCGCCTTGGGTATTGGCGTAGTGAAACAGAGTGTAGATGTAGTTGAGGAGGCTATATCTTATTGCTATAGCTCGGCGCGAAGCCTCGGCAACGGACGACCAGACAAACGCTTCTTGGGATATGGTACCACCCATGTTGTGATTACGATAGAACGGCATGAAGGCTCCTAGAGACATCCATCGAGCACAAAGGTCAAAACTGGCGTTATGGGAGTAGCCGCAGATGTCGACCCCAAACATAGGAATGCCAGCCATCATGTGCGTCAAAGCATGCGAAATGGATAAGAACATACTGCCCCATTTCGAAGAGTTATCGCCTCCCCATCTCGTAGCATATCGGCCAATGCCAGCAAAGTTGCCACGGGCGATATTGAAGGGACGGCGACCAGGGAATAGTTCAAGCAGTCCATGATAGGTCGCATTGGAGATCTGGTTACCAAACAAATTATGTAATTGGTATTCAGTGGTGTTCAACTCGTCGTTGTGAGTTGCATCTGGAGAGATGGTCATTCTCCTGATTGAGTGGCCTGGTTGCAGACTACAATAACGATCAGCATATTGTGTTAAGATGATAAAAAAAGCCGACTTACTTGTTAAGAACATAAGGCGGATAAGTAAGGTTTCTGACACCCGGTGTTGGCTCCGTACGTCCTAATGTGCTAGTGGCAGGGACTTGGAAGACATGGGCAGCCTCAACCTCTGCTGATTGATTGGCTGCAAGCTCTTTTGCCTTTACAAATTCGGAGTGATTAGTCACACTGAAGCCATCTGGATACTCATAAAACATCCTGAGCTTCTCCCCTGGGATCAGGAACGGAACATGAACGGGGTTCATATCCAGACGACTATTTCCGCAGGGGCCCACGCAGTACGAAGCGGGCTCTGTAAGATCAGAGAGCATCCCATCGTAAGGCACGCTGTCGTACCATATCTTGAGCTCTCCGGCCCACCATTTGTGTGTCTCAGGCAGCATGAAGTCTCCCCAGACAACAAACCCAGGCCAGTTGTTGCCTGTGTAGAAGTCACCTGACTCTGGATCTCTGATGAATGCTTTGAGCTTGGCGCCACGTTCATAGGGACCATAAGTATCCTTTGGATCCTCGGGATTTGGACGGTAAATATTGGCCCATACAAGCGGAACGTAGTACTGCTCGTTCTCATGAAGCCAGTCCACCCACTTTGCCATACGATCGGGTGGGAAGGTGACAGGGTTATTGGCGAAGCTGCGGAAGCCATCAAACATGTCAAAGTCTGACCAAATAGCCTCAAGCGGAATATCAGCGGCTCTATAATTTTCAACAACAGCTTCGATCTTGTCGAGAGTGTCATATCCCAATCGACATTGGTGAAAGCCCAGTGTCCAGAACATTTGCATGGCAGGTAAGCCAACGCAGCCAGCGTGATACTGACGCATCGTCTCGATAGCTGTAGACCCCCCTTGCTTGTTCTGGCCGCTGAGGAAATAGAGATCAACACTTCCACCTATGGTGCGGTATGTCAAAGTCTCTGGTCTCAGAAGCCATTCTTGGCCATGAGCGTTTCGGGCATATACACCGTGAGAAGTGGTGTTGCTGCCCTTCTGGTATCGACTCTCCTGGTAGAAGGGATGGACACCATAGATGTTTCCGTCTATAGGGGTCCCGTGCTCTATGCCGGCGTCATTGGTCCAGAAGGTCTGAGTCAAATTCTGCCCCAGATGGAAATCATGGATGTTCTCAGCTATTACAAATGTCAGCTTAGTTGTATATACGTCTTGGCGGGTAACGTACCTAATCCATAGACATTGTAGTCGGGCTCCATGCTGGTTACTAGTTCAATGAACTGGTCCTCGAATACGATGACATAGCCGTACGTTGAGAACAGGACCTCTCTATCACAGCTGCGCGTGATTTTGAATTGAAAGGCCGGTGAGTTACTTGAACGAAAGGATCAGCTCATCTGAATGATGTCGTGGAGCAACTCAATGACTCACGTAAACTCAAATCTGAGGTCACTACTCGAGATTGTCGTCTTCTCATCTCTTCCTGGCTCGAATACAAGTGAGTCTGGTAGAATATACTGAGTTCTGTTCTGTTCAGACAGATACTTGGGAAATATCTTGACATTCAGTCTCTCCTTTGTCTGATACTGAACCTCGAGCATCAGGTCACGAATGTCATTACCACTGCATATAATTAGAGAAGTGTTATACTGAGTGAAGTGGATACATACAACGCCTGGCAGTTAGGTCCAGCTATGGTCAAGTCTGCCTTCACACCTCTGAGATCCCTCTCGATATTTGTTGCCTTGTAGCCTGGGCATTTCTGCGGGTTGGGTGCGTGAGGGTCCCGGAATGTTGGTGTCAGACTAGGAGCGACCGCAATCTCAGGTGAGGCCGTCTTGGATTGAACAACAGTCGATATCGACGACTCAGCTACAGGTACCCATATTAGTGCAAATCTCGTCTATAAGTTTGCCAATAGACGCGTACCTTGCACTGTGACTATGAATGCTATTAAAGCCAGCAAACAGTTCAACATTGTGATATTCGATGTATCAAACGACTGTCGAGACGGAGGCCGAGCAAAAACGCTGTGTGGTTGTAAGCAATTTCGATGCCGGGTAAGCCAGCTCGGGAGGTCTGCTGCGCGCGATTGATGAGACCAAATGCTTATCTTTCGACAAAACTCAATTGGAACGGATTTGGATAGATAAAGCGGTAATCTACAACCATAATAGGTGAGCTCCCCGAGACGTGAACTTTTGATACTTTTCCTTCTCAATTACCAGCCGGTCTTCCAGCACCATCCAGACAGCGGATCCTTTCGTAGGGTAGCGCGTAAAGATCCCAGATGCCGATGCCATCATGACCATGAATCCTGATGGTTTCATCCCTCCCCCACTGTTACGTAGCAGGTGTAGGGTTAGTAAAATGCAACCTGGACAAGAATCCGCGTCTCACGGATATCTCGGCACGGACATGATTAGGGGCGGCAACTGAAAGAAGCATAAGATAGTGCCGGGCTGTAGCTGAGGCCAGGGTTTGCGAGCCGTACCCGTAGTCTTGCATGAGAGGCATACGCTGTGTGAACATCAACAGTGTGAAAAGACTAAAAGGTTGGCCAACTTATGCAACTAGACCCCTGTGGTTTCCTGTGCGGGGGTTAAATCACACCGAACCCACTAACCAGATCCGCTTCGGCCCCTCTCGCGGTGGGTTCCGCCTCAAATGATAAGCGGGTTGCTAGTTGAGTGGTCTACAACCCCAAATTGGGGCACATACATGCATGGTAAGATTGTAGGACAAGGCCTTGGTCGCGTAGACACTCCAATGAACATGGATCATCTCAAATCCTTCTAATGATGCCATTGTCCATGTCACTGATGCACAACACCATGAAACCATTGATCTTTTTATTCTATCTCGGTGCGAGACATCCTCTACAATGCTTATCATGCTTGTCAGAAAGCTTATGTTGTATTTTCGCAAGCTCAGGCCTCGACACCCCCGTTCCCGGATGATATGATGATCCTTGTTTGCTGGGACAAACATTGTGAAACTCGTGCTCAAAGTACCACGAGAAGGGTAAAGTTACCAGTCACAGTAGCGAGCTGCATTTGGGTGCTTTCTCAGCCAGTAACATTTCCAAGATACTTCAATCAAGCAGGCCACGTCATCTCGACATGTATCACCGTGGTATTGCAGACGAAATGATACCCTTTGGTGAAAGAAGCCGTGGGCTCACTGCATGTGGAAGTTCATCTCGAAAAGGAAAGTCGTCGCATGATCATGGTTACAATCTGTTGGAGGTGCAGGATATCCAATTTTGGGAGTTCATGTTGACTCCGTAAGCCCGAAAACTTGCTTGTCTTCGTGGGGGCAAGAGACCGTTCCAGGTAGGACTACAATAATCAATATCCCAAGCACTTCCATCATACCCTCTACAGTAGCAAAATCCTCTTACAACACTTTCAAAGCCACTATAGGTCTTACGCAGTGCAATCACCATGACGACCATTGATCCTCGTTTGTTCTACGAGCAGGCACTCGTTGAGAATGGAATCACGCATGCCTTCGGTGTCCCTGACTCCTGTCTAAAGGGCTTCCTAGCGTATCTATATGCGACCAAAAAGTCTCCAGAACAGATCGTCACAGCTAGTGAAGGTGCTGCTGCTGCGCTGGCTGCAGGTTACTACCTGTCAACTCACAGTCTTGCCGTTGCATATATGCAGAACTCGGGTCTTGCGAATGCTTTGAACCCTCTGCAGTCCCTAGCTGCCAAAGAAGTGTTTGGAATTCCGATGCTTCTTATGGTAGGCTGGCGTGGACGTCCAGGAGAGCATGACGAGCCAGAGCATCTCTTGGCTGGCCCTCGCACCTTGGAGACTCTTGAGTCGCAGGGGTTTCCTTATGAGATCTTGCCAGACACTCTTGAAGAAACCAAGGCTGCAGTCGGAAGACTCGTCAAAGCCGCCAAGGAGGGGAACACTCCAGTCGCTCTTGTCATACCCAACCACAGATTCGCTGCATACAAGCCTGAGCATGAAGCCAGTAATGGTGTTTGGCACCCAGCTGTCACAAACCTCGCCAAACATTCAGTCAGGCCTGAAGACTGGCGTTCATCTGAGGGTCAACCCCCTCTGTCGCGAGAACACTCTATCAGAATCATTCTCAAGAGACTTTACCCAGAAGATGTCACTGTATCCTCTGTTGGGGGTAATTCTCGTGAGATTTACATGGTTCGAAAAGAGAACAAAGAGGACCTGTCGCGTGCATTCTTATCCATCGGAGCCATGGGCCACACATACCCTCTCGCCTTTGGCGTTCAGATCGGTCATGACAAAGGTCGTGTTGTTTGTGTCGAAGGCGATGGCTCCTTTCTGATGCACGTGGGCAATGTCGCCGTCCTGGCTGCTCAAGCCTCGGACAAGCTGATCCACGTTGTGATTCACAATGGCATTCATTGCTCAACTGGGAATCAGCCTGTTCCGACAAGCACCAAAAACCTTCTTTCACTTTGTGGAAGTTTGCCTTATAAGCAGAAATTCTTCGTAGATAGTGCTGAGGGTCTTATTCAGGCGTTTGAATGGGCTGACAAGACTGCTCTGGTTGTTGTTGTCGTCAATCAGGATGTCTCAAAGGATTTGCCACGACCCTCAGAGCACCCATTTGAATTGCGAGACGCCTTTATCTCCCATTTTACTAAATAGAATGGCTCTTCGTTGGAACATTGATGATCTAGGCTGAAATTAACTCTATGAAACTAACAACTGTGAACATCATTGATATCTCTATAGAAGTTTTAAACCTGATGGATCTCTAAAGCCTATTTCATTGCTTCGACTGTCCTTGTGTGTTCAACACTGGATAGTATTTGTGCTCTGTTTCTTTATCTATGAAAATAAATAACACAGTCAACTCTATCACCCTTAATACCCCGCACCGGTACAGCACTGATCGACAACGAAACAGCACTAGGATGCAGTAATCTTGTTGGCACACAGGCTTCTGTAGTGGGGGTTCTGCCCCGCGCCCTTTGTCTGTTGGCACAGTACAAGAACAAGTTCATCTGCTGGTCGACCCCTCTCTTAAAAGGCCAGACAGTTCCTCGACCTCGATGAAATCATTCAACTTGTGACCTTCAGTCATACAATTATTTGTGACATTTTCACTCTTCTTCCTCGACATTCTTGCAATTGAACACCATCTACTTTCATCATGCCTCAAACGCAAAAAGCTCGTGTACCAGTCATTTTTGGTGCCATGACGTTCGGGAGAGAAGGTAGGATAGCTTTTTTATCAAGAGAGAGTTCTTATTGATACCAGTAGGAGTTGAGCAAGCGCGTATCCATGATCTCAAAGAAGCTGATGCCATGCTGGACCTCTTCCAAGAACACGGTGGTACAGTTGTTGATACAGCTCGTGTATATGCTCAAGGCTCCTCTGAAGAGTACCTTGGGCAGCTGGATTGGCAAGCCCGAGGTCTCCGAGTTGACACCAAGCTATACCCCAACATCCATGATGGGACTGGTAAAATCACTCATTCTGCCGATGATCTTCGCAAGCACCTAGAGGAGTCTCTCAAGGCCCTCAATACAGACAAGATAGATCTCTGGTATCTCCATGGACCAGACCGCGACACGCCGTTTGAGGAGACTCTCAGAGCTTGCAATGAACTGCATAAGGAGGGCAAGTTTAACAGGCTCGGAGTGAGTAACTATATGGCTTGGGAGGTTGCCTATATGAGCGAGTTGTGTATTCGTGAAGGATGGATTCGACCTACAGTTTATCAAGGAGTATACAACGCCATCCACCGAACGGTTGAAATGGAGTTGTTTCCTTGTCTCAGACACTACGGGATCACATTTTACGCCTTCAGTCCACTGGCCGGAAGTCAGCTAACTGGGCGGTACAAGCGGGACACTCAGGATACAGATATTGAATCCATGTCCCGCTTCGATCCGAACACCTTTCAAGGTCGCAAGTACAGGAGGCGATTCTGGAACGACGTCATCTTCGATGCAGTTGAGCTTATCAGGGATGGAGCTGGAAAGCATGGACTTACAGAGATGGACTGTGCTTTCCGCTGGATTGAACATCACTCACAGCTTGATCCTGAGCGAGGCGATGCGGTGATTATTGGTGCCAGTAGTAAGAAGCAGCTGGAGCAAAACTTGGATCTGCTGGAGAAAGGACCTTTGCCGAACGAAATCGTGGATGTTCTGGACAAAGCGTGGCTGATCACTAAGGGCAGTGTTAACAATTATTGGCATTAGCTGACTACCGGATTCAAGGGTTTTTTTGCTACTGGCATTCCAATCCTCGCATATGATTTCCGCTCAATTCTATTAACAATGATGAGAGAACCCAATCAGCCGCTCATCGATATGAAAACATGAAGTCTTTTATACGCCCCGCTCCATTGCGTTATTTGCCATTCTGTAGATGGTGTGATCTAGGGAGCGGGGAGGTAATGACCTCCGTTTTTCGGATCTTAAAGCTTTGAACATCTGATTGGTGGTTGGTCTATGTTTGCTTGCGAATGTGCGGAAAGAGATTACGGCGCATGCTTATCATTGTTGGTGCACTCCATCTCGGATATGTCGGCATCGATGAGCAAGTCACCTTGCAGTGAGAAACGACAGCAAACAAGTTTCAGGAATACCCAAGAAGAATCATATCATGCGATCGACATGCTTATCCAGCTGCTTTTGCAAATGTGTCAGGAATGTCTGTGCCATTGCATTCTATACACTACCTTTGGCACTGCTTTGGCTTGAGTCACCTGATCGCTTGACCATCCCCCTCACGTACCTCACTACTCTAATGCCCAGCGTTTGAGATAATTCCCGGCTCAATTGTAATCCACTTTCACGCCAAGGGAATCTTGATCATGACAGACTGGAAGAACGCCGAGTACACTCTCTACTCCTCCCCCTTCTCTCTCTACTCAATGATGGCCCGTCACACCATCCAACTTGGCCCTACGACCCATGATGCAACGCCGCCTAAAAGCATCACTCTACACTTTATCAACCATAAGGCCCATGAGAATCTCGGTGAGGATTACTTGATCAATGTCAACCCAAGAGGTCAAGTTCCGGCCATGAAGGGCAACGCCCTCAAAGAAACTCTTACTGAGAGTCGTGCCATCTCTCTTCATCTTGCAGAGAAGCACTACCCTGCAATGCTGGGAGGTAAGAATGAGAGCATCATCAGAGATCTCTTTGAGAGACTGCATGCTGTCTACGGACTGTCAATCAGTAACCCAAAACCGACAGCGGAAATGACTCAGCGAAATCCGTCGCCAGTTGAAAAGATGCTCGAAAGGACTGATATCAGCCCGCAGTATCGCGCCGCTCTAGAAGTCAAACTTTCCTTGTCAGTTATCCATCATGCACTATAACAACATGGAACTTACAAAGCCATTTAGTCACAACCAGCATAACGCGATTGCCTTCCAACCTGGGGTTGTAGCTAAGCATCGCGCAGATCTCAAGGCTATTTTCGAACAGGTCGTGGAGCACCGTAAACAGAGTGGCTCGTACGAAGACCATGACCAATGGACCTTTGGGTCAGACGTTGGACCGACTATACTCGACAGCCATCTGCTCCCTTTTACCTTGCGATGTCTGGAGGTAGGCAGCAAGGAACTTGTACCTCTGGAGCTGCAACGATGGGCCAAGGAGAAGGAAAAGAGTCCTTCATGGCAGAAAGTCATGCATGGAAAGCCGACTACGTATCATCCTTCAATGGGCCCTGTTGCGGAGATGTCCGAGATGATGACTCTTTGATGGTGTTGATAGTCTCTTTATGATAACTGTGTAGTACGAATGGTGACAATGCAACAATCGAGCACTCAGGTCTTCTAAACTTATCCATGTTGCCATGCACCAATACAAACATCTTATCTATCTCTCTTTCTAACCACCTATTGCGTATCTTCGTAGAAGAATAAATCAAGTGCAGAAGTGTCTATCATAAACAAATCATCTAACAAGGGGTCTTGAGTAGATCCTAGAAAACCCGTGCTTGGATAGAAGCTAGTAGCTGCGGGCTGTGAACTCGAAATCAGATCAGCTAAGGCAGCATTCGGTAGTGTTTGAGCGTGTTGGTCACTCCACGCGGGTAAATTCTCATTTCCATGTTCATACGAGGATGGACCACCATGCATATTTAGCTGAGTATCAGTAAGTTGCCGATGATGTTGCCCAGACGGTACAGCATGCTGCAGTCTCGTGGACGCTTTTTCAACCCTCTCCTCCCTGACTTTAGAGGCTCTCTGTTCAAGAACCTGCATCAACCCCTTTGCATAAGTCCAATACTTTACTAGCTCGTGTAGGGTTGCAAGAAACGTGTCCAGTATGTGTCGTGATTTAGCAGCTAGTAGCGGCTTGCTTGTACTGATCTGGTTCAAAATGTAGATAGTTGCTGTGAACAGAACATGATTGCTGTATAGCCATAGTAACGGGATCATCCTTTTACTGAGTAGGACTTCGAACACAGAGGCAATAGCTACTGTTGATTCCCTGCAAAGTATGGCGTTATCCTGTGCCTCGGGAGATTGATCCCTGATGCCGGGCTTTGGTGCTGGTCGGTGTATTAGCAGGATAAAGTTGTGATGAGTCAGGTGAAACAGAGACTGCCAGATATCAAGGTCGGAAAGCTTCAATTGCAGCCTTGACGGAAGTTCAAGCATCAAGTTCCCAAGAGATTCATCTGCTCTCTTGATAGCCTCAGCTCTTGCTTCCATGGAGGCCCGTGGTGACCATCCATCTCTTATGGTCTGCGATATAATCTTGCAAAGTTTGGTGTGATAGGTGATGAACTCAAATTCCGCCCCAGGAATCCCTTCAAGATCAGCAGGCTTCAGGTCGGCAACATCTGAGTCCCATAAGTTTCTAACATAGTTAGTGAGCATGCCTTGGAGAATTATAGTTGTATGATTGACTCACATGGCTTGAGGCCGACCAGCTGAGGTTGCTGAGATTGTGTCAAACTGGAAGAGAACCCACCAGAGTCGGACATACTTTCGCTTGTAGACCGGTAGGTTCGTAGAGTGGCTGGCATCGCGATGGAGACCCACGGCCATTGCTGTCCTTATAGCAATTCCAATCCAGTGCCAGGCGTTGGCGTCAGAATACCACGTCAGCAGCAAGGGCACCTGGACGTAAACAAGCCTATCATGCCATGAATCACTCAAAACCAGATATTTGGCTCTTCGGAAAAAGGCAGGAAGTAGAAGAAGCATACTCTCATCCTGAGATGCCAACGTGTGAGCTCCAACAAGTAGGATGGCGTTGAGGAGCGTCAAGCAGAGTGGGTTCATGCGATCCTGCTCCTGGTATTGAGTCATAAATAGCTCCTCGTCGACAATTGGCCACCCGCGGTTGACGAGGTCAAAATAAGCCCTCATCAGTTTCATTTCGAGATCCTTGCTGGGTCGTATAAGGATCTCTTCTGGGATATTATGTGCTTCATACCAATTCTCAGAAGAGTCCAACTGACCGTTGCCGAAGTGAAAGACCTTGTCAAGTCCGGTCTCAGAGGTGCTCTGTCGCACGAGGTAATGGCAGTTGGAGAGCTCGGATCCAATGAAATGACAACGAGTCCGATGGCCAAGTTCGACTTTACTCAGCTCCACCTCTGTCTTGTCATTGCGGTTCAAGAGGTGGGATCCCAGATCTTGCTCGCCATCTTCTCTTGCAGTGGAGGGCGGCTCAGTTACCACAGGTGATAGGGCTGCTGGAGAGTTTGTGGCTTCTCGAGGGCGGAGAGGAGCAAGAATGGCTGGTCGGTTCGAGGTTTGTCTCGTATCTTTTCTGTTAGGACACATGCGACATCCTGTTCGGCCATGAGTGCTGCAGTTCGTACAGGGAACTCCTTTATCGACAATATCGCATCGGATCTTCCGCTGGCGGCAGTTGATGCAAGCTCGCCCTTCGGTTAATGGTCAGCGATTACGCAAAATGAGGCGATTAAGTACAGGGTAACCCACTCGGAGGCCCATCCGCACGAGGCAATTGTGACCTCTTGGCTGCTATATTCTGCGACCGGGGGCGGCCGCAAGGCATTTCTGTTACAGCTGTAAGAAATCGCTGTATAGAAGCTGTCAATCATCAAGAATTGCAGGATGTCTAGCAGTTAGACACGGATCCCCTTGGTCTTGTGCAAGAATGAGAACGAGTCATTTGCCTGTCTAATCTCGTTTAGTGGCCGTCATTATCAGCGAAGACATGTGGCGTATCAGTGGCGCAGTGACAGAAAGTGGCTAGTTACAGCTTTGACAAGGTCGACACTCCCAGCTTGATATGGGTTAATAGATATTCAAGATTGGATGACAGGTTTCCAATTGAGCTCATAGCCATAAAATAACAGAAGCATTGTTGCAATACTGCGATCTGTGGTATTTGTCATCTTGACATCAATTTCTGATTGTTGAGCTCGAGTCTCGGCGTGTGCAGCCAATCATTCTCAACAGCGACTCCGGACTTCGGGGAGATCGCCCAATCACGGCGAAGATTGGTCACCGAACGTCAGAGCGTTGCAAGTACGTTTCTCGGTTAGCGGCAGAAGAGCCAATCAGAGAGTCTGCATCAACCCAGAAAGACCTGAAGAACATCATCAAAAGCTCTATTTCGCCGTTTGCTTATCAACGTGCAAAACAAGGACAGTCATCAGCCTGTATATATAACGTGGAGAGGGTCAAGCTATAACAACTAATTAATAGTTACATTCAACAACAAAGGCACGTAAAATCGAGCCAAACACCTCATACCACTGTTATCATGCCTTCGCGATGCTTGCTTCCATCACGCACTAAGCAGGATCCTACCCTTGAAATCAATATTGATGGCCATTATGAGTCCAAAGTCTATACATTCGGTTCCACAGTTACAGGCTTTGTCACAATAACAGCCCATAACCAACTCCCTTTTCAATCTCTCCAGATTGATCTAAGAGGCATCACTTCAACATGTGGCCACGCATTTCAGTATGGCACACCTTTCAGGACCCATGTTTTTATGCAGTTGCAGATGCCAATATCTGCATCAGCTCTACCTATCAACCAGTCATTTGAGCCAGGAAAGCTGTACCACGTTCCTTTTCGGTTCGCGATTCCCGAGCAGCTCTCATCCACTGCATGCAACCACCAGAACAAAGCAGTCAGGGAGCGACACTTACAACCACCGCCTACCATGGGTTCTTGGGATCGTGACGATCTTGCAGGAGGTTCTGCAAACGTCGATTATGTCATCAGAGTACGTCTTAGGCTGAGCAAGAACAAACGAGAGGGGGGACAGTACCTTGATCAGAGTCGCTCTATTAAGGTTATTCCAGCACTTCCTGAGCAACCTCCTCTTCACATCAGTCCTGACAACTCAGATTACTGCTTGTCTCAAAGTAAGACGATCAGGAAAGGTGTCATTGGCACAAAGATGGGGGTTGTACGCGCGTCAGCCACTCAGCCAGAGCCTATTCTCATCTGCTTAGATGGACTCAACACTTCCGGTTCCCAAATACCTATCGATCTGGAATACATCCCTGTGTCAACCAGCGCAGTGATACCAGAGATACGTGTCAAGTCGGCCACTATTGAAACTTCCACAAACTTCTGGCTTGGTATAGACGGTTATTTACCCGATCGCCATGAAAAGCCATCCAATTCAGTTGCTCCAGCAGCACCATGGTTGACCTCGCACGCCCTTGTTCTCACTGGTAAAGAAACGTTAAACTGGCAGAAAGACCACCAACTCGTCTCTGAAAGGGAATCGTACAGGAGGTCCACAGAGCCTGTACAAAAATTAAAAGACTGTGCGGAGCCTCACTTCGCATCACGTTCAGATTCGTGTGCCTCCCACTGGGACTTTGGTTCATCTAAGTCTATAGCGTACAAAACTTCCCTTTCACAATCATTCCAGCTTCCTACCGACAAGTCTCTGTTCCTTCCTACATTCTACTCCTGTCTAATTAGCCGAACCTACCGCATTCGAGTCACCCTAGCCATAGGCGCTTATGGCAATACGATTTCTCTTGTGGTACCGCTCCAGGTTGTGGCCAATGGGCTTGACAATACTCAACATCATGACCACTCAAACTCCGTAAGTGCAATAGCAACCCTTTAGTTCGAACACGCAGTTCTGAGATGACAAGATGACTCTTGATAGTGAATACGAACAGGCGGGAGAGGTTCCTCCTCCATATAGTTGTTTGAGATAAGAATAAGACTTCAGCTCTCTTGCTATAGAGCAAGACATTTTAGTCTATCTTTTAATAACATTGCATCGTGGTGCGGCTTTGATAAGCAAACAGTTGTCTTACAGCTTTGAAGAATAGGATTCACTTTAATCCCCGTAATGCCTCAACATAGTTATTGCAGTTCCTTATCAGAGAAAAAGAATCAGCGCTTCAGAAGCCTTTAGAGTCACTTCTAACTTGCCCTTTTTGACTGATAGCATTTCAGTCTTTTGCTTTCCGCCCAACTCACAGTTCTTGTTTAAGAAGGATTGGCCTGCATAAACTATTAGTAAAGTTTCCTATAGTGGTTAGATAGCCGGGACAAACCTCCGATGCTAGGCTGGGGAGATGAGTCGGTCTGCGAGACAGGTACAGTTGTTTCACTGCTTGGTCCGGTCATACGAAGGGCCGTGACAGAATTGCTCTTCAGTCCAGTAAGAGTGAACTTGATTTCAGAGCGCGTGCCATCTCCAGAGTAGTAGTCTGTATTAATCAAGACGACCTTGAATACTTTGCCGTTCTTGTACACGATGTATTGAGCATAGGGGTCAGTGCCATCAACGCTGGCAACGATGGAGTCTCTCCCGGCTACAGCGAGAGCACCGACGTAGGCACCATAGAATGGAGCGTTGACGGGATCACTCCACTACCAGTTGGAGAAAGCTTCGGAATCAGTGAGAACTATCAGAAAATCGGGAATGTTTCCCGAACTCACCTTGGTTGATGGTGCCTTGGTGATAGAACAGTCGCTGAATTCCGAGGGTCAATGCCCAAAGGGTCTTGTCAGTTGTCTGAATGGCCGATCCAAAAGTCGAGTCCATCTCGTAGTCGAGCCCATGGAATCCCGTCTCGTCTGGGTGAGTATGTCAGCAGGGGCAGGTTTCACAAGTAGCAAACTGGGTCTCACCCAGGATATATGGCCTTCCGGCAGCCTTAGCGCTGGTGATGGGCAGCAGGTTCAGGTCCCGTACAACCCTCTGATGCGTCATTTCAGGGCCCAAGTCATCGGCGGTAGCATTAGAAATTGCGTACAAGTGGCCATTGTACACTTTGGTAGCATCCTTGACCGTCTTGTTGTAGCTGCTTTCAATTAGATAGGGCAGGTTAGGCCAGTCGGGTTCAATCTCGAACGGGATAGCATATCCGCCTCCAGCCAAGATGGGAAAAGGGCTCTTCCAGTGAATGACAAAGTCTTGTGCCCAGTCAGCTGCGTTATTGCCCTCCTGAGTCTCGTTCAGGGCGCTTCGGCTACTGGGTATTGCCAGTATTTCCAATACACTATGAGAAACAGTCAATACAGTCCTGTTGCTCGCCGCATGATGTGTGTTAGTGAGAAATCCTACAGTCTGGCTCGTTTCCAAGTTCTATTGCCCAGAGATACTTGGCCACCTTTTCCTTGGCTTTCAAGACGGCAGCAAAGGTGTTTATCCTATTGTTGAGGCCTCGGTTAAAGCCTATGACGTATCAGTACTGTTCATTTCTCACAAGTCAGTTTTCTTACCAAGAATAGTCTCACTTCCGAACTTCTCTGTTCAGGCATATGGATCAGCATGAGTTTCAGTCACGCTTAGGAGGTTGACTTACTAATCAAGTCAAAGAACTTTAGCCCATAGGTTAGACTCATGGGAGCGTCCAGAGGGTCATTGACACTATATGAGACGTAACCTTTCAGATCAGGATCATATGTCGCCCTGTCTTGTGTTGTTCCTCCAATCCGGATAGGCATTTTGCGATTATACAGCTCATTAAAGCGATCAATGCAAGGAAGGTTTAATGATATGTTAGTCATGTAAGAAGGCCACATAAAGAACTCGAAGCTTGTACACAGCGTTAGATCCTGCCAGTGAAATAATCCACATTCAGAGACTTACAAGGCTCCGACGGGTGCTGGGTCAATTGCAACGGCATTCTTTAGCTGAGCGTCTAGAACAGCATAATTAGGAGCAGCCAGAACAGAACTACCCAAGCCAAGGCTTGCAAGAAAAAGAACGTAAACCATTGTGTTAAAACGATTAATAAGGCTGAATGGATTGTATCGATTTTATTACTATCATGATGTTCATTACTTGGCTTATTCTATATCTCTCCTTGGCTTTTGTGTGCGGGCTATGTTACTCCGATTAAGAGACTGACAGCCGGAACGACAAGGATAACATTACTGTTAACCTTGCTAGAGACCTAGCTAGCCTTAAATTAGTCTCTTTCCCCGCAATCCCTGTTATTTAGTAATATGAATTTATTTAAGAGCCTATACTTATACCGGCCCCAGTATATTAAGTATAATATTACTTCTATATTAGGTATTTAGTTATTAATAAAGTAGAAAAATAAAGTATTTAGCTTAAGAGGTTTACTTAAATAAGATATATAAAAAGACTTATAAGCAGTATTAAGTTAAGT